>PVIC010031938.1:0-20992 GCA_004025085.1 Thryonomys swinderianus | reverse complement strand
GCCCACTCTATTAGTGGTAAGGTTGCTGCTAATTGTAAGAGGGAACAAGAACGAAAAGGGAAAACACGGCTAAATTTATTTCATCCTATTTTTAAATGCTATAATAGCACTAATATGAAAAGTGCTTCCCTGCTAATAAATGCATTCAATAGGTCAGTCCGGAAACGAGCACCGAAAACACTGGTACCTAACGCAGCAGGTAGGTGGGACCCAACCACAGGTGTACCGCGGTACAACGTGTGATCAAATATATGGTGACCACTTAGCACACAATAAAATTATTATAGGAAAAGACATATTGCCTTAGTGCTCAAGGCGTCTCACACACACACACTTCAAACACATTTACTCCATCATTCTTTTCACTTTCTGAAGCAGTTTTGGAAAATTTTCTTTCCCCAGTGTTGTCACGAGTTGTGATTGAAACCACAGCGCACGCTGCCACCCAGCAGCACCAAGAGAAAGCCGAGCTCGTAAAGACGCGGCCGTGGCCCCGCCCACCTCAGTCCCTGGCTCTGGCACCGCGTGACTTCCGGCTCTTCTCCAAAGTCACGTGGCCGTCAAAGAAAACCATCTGGATGGATCAAAGGCAGCCGTGACCGCATCACAGAGGGGCTTCAGCACGGCAAGGGACGTCCAGAGCCGTTTCAGAAGGTGCCGGAATAACCAGGATATGGGCGTGCAGAGCGAAGGAAGGTTATTTTCAAAGGGAACCGTGGAAATGTGTCTTTCACTTTAATACATTTCTTTTCATTGATAACTTCACCGTGGTTTTTGACCACCCTGGGTATCTGGTCTGAAAACACACGCACCTGAATGTGCACATGCACACCACTGCACGTAAAGCTAAAGAAACTAGGAAGATCAGTGGATTACACCAACACCAGGATACGTGTTAGAACATAATTTCACCAGCTGTTATTCCGAATGAAAGGTATGTGGCATTGCTAAGTATTATTTCTTATAATTCCATGAGCATGTGCACACTTCTCAATAAATTCTTGATCTGTAGTAAATACTACCTTGCTATCAAAAGTCACTGTATTTATACCTTCATGCACAGTGTGATTAACTCACATGCGGAATTAAAATGTTTAAAATGTTTATGCCAGTAAAAGACACATTGACATGAGTCCTCTCAGAATACTTCCCCGAACCTTGAACCTCCTTATCCCACCCCTGTTTTCGCATTTAGAAGGTATTTTTAAAAATACAGTGAATGGTGTTGCTAAGTACATCCAACAGAAAAGCGGGCTCATAAACCATGTGCGTGGTGCTCTCACTCAGCGCAGTCACCTGCTTTGGCACCGTGTGACTTCTGCATCGTCCCCACAGTCAAAACGACCACGAAAAGTAAAAGCTTTGAATTAAGGCAGGATATCAAGGCACCCAGGACAGCACAACTAGTGACGCTCAGGGAAGAGGATCTGGAACTGCTTCAGAAGGTGCCAAGAACCACAGGGTAAGTGTGTTCAGAGACAGAAGGCCTATTTTGAACAATGTGTCTTATCTGTAATTCTTTTCGTAAAGGTGAGCAGATGTCTGATCACTTCCAGTATCACTAACACCTTAGTGACCAACCATATCAGCGCGTCCAAGCTATCTACTGGAATGAAATGAGATGTCACAAAACTGATACAGTCCCTATGTAGGAAACCTGAAAGATACTTTAAAACTCTTAGATCTTAAAAAATGATGCAGGGCGGGAGATTTAGCTCAGTGTTCCGGCACCTGCCTAGCAAGCACAAGGTCCCTGGTTCTATCCCAGTA
This sequence comes from Thryonomys swinderianus, assembly GCA_004025085.1. Taxonomy (NCBI): domain Eukaryota; kingdom Metazoa; phylum Chordata; class Mammalia; order Rodentia; family Thryonomyidae; genus Thryonomys; species Thryonomys swinderianus. The sequence goes on along the minus strand of PVIC010031938.1, from coordinate 19,222 downwards.
ACCACATACCACAATATCAGGCATGGTGACCCACACCCACCAGCAATCAGTACCACATACCGCAAATGCCGGGCGTGGTGGCTCACACTTATAATCCTAGCACTCGGGAGACAGAGGCAGGGGGACTTCTGAGTTGGAGGCTTGCCTGGGCTACATAGTGAGCTTAGGGCCAGCCTAAGCGAGAGCTTGACTAAAAAAAAAAAAAAAGCAGATGTTTAATTTTAATATGTTTTTTACTGCAATCTTTAAAAACCAGGAAAAGTTAGGGCTGGCGATTTAGCTCAAGTGGAACTGCACCTACCTTGGAAGCACAAAGGCCCAAGTTCAATCCCCGGTACCATCACACACACAAAAAAGGGGAAGAGACTGTTCAGCTTGTTCTGGGGTCACGGCTGTTGTTGGAATCTGAAGAGGCCTGGTTCCCTCCCCGGGGGCAGGAAAGGTTCCCTCCCCGGGGGCAGGAAAGGTTCCCTCCCCCGGGGGGGGGGCAGGAAAGGTTCCCTCCCCCGGGGGGGGGCAGGAAAGGTTCCCTCCCCCGGGGGGGGGCAGGAAAGGTTCCCTCCCCGGGGGCGGGGCGCAGCTGCTTCCTGGAGCAGTGAGGACAGGGCAGGGGTGGGACAAACTTCACGCGGTAAGAGTTACCTGAGGCTTCCCTCCCAGGAGGCTTTGCGACCGGTCCAGGCAGAGCCGGAGCAACCCTCCCTTTCTGCGCCTGCGCTCTAAGATAGGCGGCTGAGCTGTTTCAAAAGAGAGAGGGGCGTGATTTCCCACTGGCCTATGAGCCCTTGGAAGGAGAAGATTCTTTCTTGCTCATCTTTTATTCCCAGGTCAAATAAGTGATTGTTGAATAAACGAATATAGAAATTCAAGGATCAAATTAAACCCAAGGAATCTAGATATAACAGTCATGCTTGTCCCCTCTTGACTGCTTCTGTCACAGTAAGATTGGTGCTGGAGCTCTCGAGGCTAATTTTGCAAGGAGTGTGGCGCAGAGCACACAGGGCAGGCCACAGGTGTGGCCACACGGGCCGGTCTCTGCCTCCCTCGCCCATGGGATGACGAAACTCTAACTTCTTCGGGCAAAACTGCTTCTTTATCTGTGTTTTCTTTCCACATACCTGATAATCATGTGTGATGTTTCCCCTCAGCAACACTGGCTCTTTCCCCGTGGACCCTACGTACCACCAGGAATGTCTGCCTTTGGGTCCGTGTGATCTGCGGTTCGACTTGGGAAGAGCAGAGGAGAGCAGAAGACGCCGGCTTGGAGCACTGACAGCAGGACCCCGGGTCCCTCCACGCAGCCCTTTCAGCTCTGCCCCCCCGGGGGGCCATCAGAGTCCACCTGTCTCGAAATCAGACGTGGCCGCCTTCTTTGCCTCTCAGCCTAGGCTCCAACTAGCTGCTCTAGCTGCACAGGCCTTTCTAGCTCACGCTTTCTGACTTCCCAAGGTTGGAGAGGGAGACCCCTAAAACACAATGTTGCAATATTTGGTTTTCCTCGGAAACCTTTCATATGCCTTCAGAGCCTACCTTTTTTTTTTCTTTTTTGCAGTACTAGGCACTGAACACATATTTTACACTGAGCTACATCCCTAGACTTCTTTTCTTGACAAGGTCTTGCTATATTGCCCAAGCTGGACCCCAGTGTGAGAGCCTCCTGCCTCAGCCTCCCAGAATGCTGGGGCTACAGGTGGCTAACATCCAGATTGGAGAATACTATTTATCCACCATGATAGTCCTACCCTACGGATCTGTTTAAAATGTAGGACAAACTACATTTTCTTTTGTTCTCTTTTGACTTCTCACACATAATTTTCTTTGCCTGCAAGTTTTCTTCTTCCTTACCTCCCTTCTTCTCCTCATTCTGTCAGAATCGTCCTCGTCTGTCACGTGACTGAAGAGACTCTAATCCCAGCCTCCTTTTCTAGCCTACCCTTAGTCCCCGGAACTGGTTAGCAGTCTGCCTCAGGTTATCTGTTGTACCAAGGCCACAGAAGCGTCTTCCGCAGGCAGGACAAAGCGCGGCCCTTCCGTGGCAGGAGTGTCCCAACCTCCTCAAGCTGCCACGCGTCACGGGCTGGTCGCCCCAGGAACGGTGCCACACCGGGGTCTCAGTGTCGGGCTCTGCTGTGGGCATCGTAAGGGTCCGCCCGTGGCTGTAGCCATGTTGCCGAACTCGCGCGTGACCTTCATTCCTGCCACGAGGTCTGCTTCGTCGTGGGCGACGCCGGGGGCTGCCGGACAGGGGCTGCCTCCGGTCAGGTGGGAGGACGCAGGGGCGCCACCCCTGCCTGGACCAGCAGGACGACCCAGGCCAAGCTCACCGCCGGAGCTCACGGCAGCGCCCCGGGCAAGTCCGCGTCGGGAAGCCGATGAAGCTGCACCGGGAGACCGAGTTCTGCAAGCCGGAGACAGACATTCAAAGGCGAGGGCAAAGCCCGGAGCTCCGCGAGGAAGCGAGGCTGGGTGTCCCCCACAGCCGGGCCGGGTCTTCCCTCTTCCGCGTCCACACGCGCCCAGGGCCGCGCCGAGCTGGTTACTCCGTGTCTCTTGTTCCAACGGAAGGCGAGTCTGTCACACTAGCTGCAGGAGCCACACTCCGCACGAGGCCGGGCCCCGCCGCCCTTTTGCTCTGCTCCCTCTGAAAGCACAGGAGCTTAAGCTGTCTCCATTCTGTCTTCTCATCGCCTTTCTTCTTTTTTGTTGTTGTTTTTTTTGTTTGTTTGTTTTGTTTTTTTGCTTTTTGAGACAGGGTCTCGCATTGTAGTTCAGGCTGGCCCTGAGCTCACTGTGTAGCCCAGGCAAGCCTTGAACTCAGCAATCCTCCTGCCTCTGCCTCCCGAGTGCTGGGATGACAGGCGTGAGCCACCACGTCCGGCACTGTGGTATGCGGTGTTGATTGTTGGTGGGTGTGTCTCCACACCCAGCATTCTATGTGGTTACCGGGGATCGAACTCAGGGCCTTGCGCTTGCGCGGCAGGCGCTGGAACCACTGAGCTAACCCTCCGGCCCCTCATCGCCTTTCTAAGCAAAGCATTCAGAGGAACAATCCTCCGCGGGGAGACAGAATTCACAGTATTGAGCCCGGTTCCGTGTTCAGGCCCCGCCTCTTCTCTAAGGCAGGCGGAGCCAGCCGCCCTGGGGCAGAGGAGCTGTGAAGATCCGGGAAGAAGGGCCTCGGTCCGGCCGTGACATTGCCGGCTGCCCACAGACTCTCACGGCCAGAGACGGAGGCCAAATTCGTCCCGTCCCATCTTTGCCTGGAGATGGGCTGAAAACAAAAACATGGTCGGTTCCCAGGGCCTTTATTATCTCTTTGATGTAGATTCTCACCCATCGGGGACGTAGTGACGGAACCCGGATCAAAACAAGTGGTCTCTGTCATTGTTTGCCTGTTCCCTCCAACTCCGCTTGCTGAAAGCAAAGGAGGTGAATGGTTTCCAACTGCGGTTCAGCGCTCCTGAGAAGCTTGTGGTTTCATGAATCTAAAAAGAGTCCAATCAATCCCAGTATGACTTCGTCCGGCAGTGCTCATCGGATTCCCTGCTCCCAAAGCAACGCTCGAAAAGCCATTTCTTCCAGCACAGCGAGCTCAACCCGCGGCCAAGAGTCAATCTTGATAAATACGATTTTAATAAGTGCTAGAAAAATCAGGAAATTGCAGGCTTTTGGCTTTTGTGATTTTTATCGTACTGAGTTCCCTACAGAGAGCTGAAGAGGAGCCAGCAACGTGTCATCCTTTCCGTCAGAGGCCTGCAAAAAGTCAGTGTAGAAGAGACATTTTCCTGTCAGGTACTACTGTGCATCGGATGCATCTACTTCTCCGAGAAAAAGATGAAATTAATTTGAAAACAAAGAGAGGAGGCGGCAGCAATGCTGGCGGAGGACAAGGTTTCTAGGGCGGCCCAAGGGGAGTCCAAATGGACCATAAGGGAAACATCTGACAGAGAAGAATGTGTGCAGGCAATTTGTTTGATTGTAATTTCAATGAGAAATTGAAACCATACTTGCTTGGGATTAGGCCTCCTTCCTCACCAGAAGGTCCCTGTGAACCAACATGGGCCACGTTAGCATCTCCTGCGCTTCTGCTTCGAGGCCGCTTGCCCACAAGTGTGCGCTGGCAGCGTCAGCTTCCGCGGCGTGGAGGGAAACTCAGAGCGGGCCTGGGCATGACGGTTGGTTTCCAGTAGACGGTGGCCAGGGTGGCCACAGTGGCACCTTACAGATAGAACGTTCATGGCAGGAGTAAATAAACCCACAGGGTTCCCTTCCTCAGAGACAGGAAGGCTCTCGCAGCGACGTGCAAAAGAAGCCACAGTTTTCCTAGCTCGGGACAGCAGTGCTTAACCGAGGGAAGACTCTCACTTGCTTTCCCCAAGAGCCGCATCGCTTGGTGCTTTGTCAAACACAGGAGAACGGTACAAGGCAAAGGGTCGCGTTCACGGTCTGCAAAAGAACAAATGTTTGGTGAGGAAAAACGATGCGCTGGAACCCTAGGGGCCCACCGCAGTAAGGGTTTGCAGAGAACACCAGAACTGTTTACAGCATGTAACTATCCCAAGGAGTCAGTCAACGCGGTGATAATTAATGTGTTTAAAGATTAATGAGCTCAAGACCAGTATATGGAAAATACAGCTGACAACTCAGCAATGCGAGGGCTGGAAGAAGGGATTATTTTGTCTGCGCTTTTATTGACTCCCTTGAAGAAGCACTGCTGCCTGTCCCGCGTTATGGTCCCCGCTGGCCTCTGCACAGGACTCTAACCTTCCCCCGAAATGCACAGATGCTAAAGGCCTGTCACAACTTCTTTCGATAAACTGCGATGAAATACATCTTCCCTACATAGCTCCAACCGTGTAGGGAAGTATTTAATGTCACCCACACCTACTCTTCATGTGCATCTCTAGAGAGCAAGAGGTAGGTATTTTAAGCAGTGACTTTTAACACCGACTATGCTATGGGTGCTTACCAAATGATGTCAAATACAGTGGTACTTTCACCCAGGAATTTAATTTTTTCCACAAGTCTGGTTGTGAACCCAATTCGATGAGATTTGAATCAAGTTTCCCCATAAGGTCAACATTGAAGCCAACAACCGAATCTGATTCGGAAAGAGTTAAGTTCCTCAACCAAGGTACCGCTGTAACATCATTTTACATAACTTTCACACGAGTCAAAAAAAAAATTAAAAACTCAGAATCCAAGACGGTTTTCAGTATGCAAACTGGCGAGATTTCCTTTAACCGAAGGGAACCCAGGTCCTACCTTAAGACTCACTGCCTTATATTCCTGTACTTGTTCTGCCTTGAAGTGAACAGTTTATTCCCAAAGAAACTAGATTGTGCCAAAGCAAGGACCAAGAACCTAAATGATAATTTGGGATAAATTTGACAAAGATATTTTTCCCTAACAGATTCTCAGTGCAATAGTTAAAAGTCTTCTCCACATAGTTTTGAATCATAACAAAAAATTTGAATTAGCTGAGTAATTGAAAAGGTTGACACAAATTGGATGCATATCTTTTCTAAAGATCCTAAAATCATTTTTTATATTCTGGATAGTTTAAAAGCAATCTATTCAGAAGGAAGGACCAGCATCAAAAAATCAAATAATAACAAATTCTGGTAACACTATGGGAAAAAAAGAGGAAGCTTTCTACATTGCTGCTGGGAACATAAACTAGTAAGACCACTGCAAAAATCAGCATGGAGACACCTCAAAAAATTCAAACTAGAAACTCCATTTGATCCTGGTATTCCCTTTCTAGGTATTTTCTCAGAAGAGTTAAAGACATTACATTATAAGTGATCCACACACACCATGTTTATAGCAGCACAAATAATAGCTGAATCTTTAAAACAGATTATAGGTCCATCACACAGAGGAGTGGATAAAGAAAATGTAGTATTTATACATAACAGAGCACTACTCTGCCATAAAAAGATAAACTTGAGTCATTATAAGAAAATGGCCTCCCCTTGATGCCATGATGTTAAATGAAATAAATCAGACACATGAACTTAAATATTGCATGGTTCCTCATGTATGAAAAAATCTGCATTATAAGTAAAAAGCAAAATAAAGATACATAATAGGAAATAGGGAGATAGGTCCTTCTCAAATGGGAGGAGGGTCAAGAGATGTGGGAAGGGGTCAGAGATTCAGCTCAGAGGTTCCAGCATCTCCCTAGCAAGCACAAAGTCCCTGGTTCCATTCCCCCGTAGCCACATAACATCAATACTGAGCATGGTGACTCACGCCCACCAGCAATCAGTACCACATACCACAATCCAGGGCATGGTGGCTCACGCCTGTAATCCCAGCACTCAGGAGGCAGAGGCAGGAGGGTTGCTGAATTCGAGGCTTGCCTGGGCTACACAGTGAGCTCAGGGCCAGCCTGAACTACACAGCGAGACCCTGTCTCAAAAAAAAAAAGAGAGAGAGAGAGATGTGGGAAGGTGAGGGAAAAGAGATGAGAAAAGGAATGAAGACGTGCCATGTACCAACCCCATTCAAGGACTGGAAACATTATGTTCTGCAAGCATGAGCTGATAAAGTAAAAATAAAAATGCAATCCAGACAAATGGAAGGATCACATTAAATTCAAGTTTATATACTAAGGTCAGTCTGTAAATTCATAAATACAATTTCCGTAGAAATAATTACTTCTCAACCGTGCATGGTTTCATAAATAGGCCTTTTCCTTCTAGAATGAACTTAGCATAAGGTGGCTGCTAAGTTATCGAGAGTAAATAGTGACGGCTCAATATGCTTGAGAATGTTTCTAAATAATTTCAGTGTGAATGCTAGAATTAGATGTAAATCTTAACCTGTCTCTTCATTGTTTGTGCCAAAACAGTATGAGTCTTCCTGGTAATATTCATAAAATCATACTTTTCTCGCAAGGTTACAAGTGTAACGTGTATAATACATGAAGAAGTCTTGATAAAATTCATTTTGCATGCTGTATAAGCCAAAGAGGTGTTTTTTAGAAATCTAGAATTGTTCTATGATTCAAAAGTGTTCTTTTAGAGACATTTAACTGAAAGCTCTTTGAACTACGTACTGCCAAAAAATTACAACATTCCCTGAGGAACTTTTAATTTTTATCTAACTTTTAAAATTTCACCCTGTGCTTAACATAGTGACAAATGAACTTTTTGTTCCTCTATATTGAAATGCTTATTGAATTGAAACTCATTCATTAAAAGTAGCCAAAAATGACGTGAAAAAGCACCGTTTTGGCTTTTGCTACCACAAGGAGCCATTGTAAAGGGAAATCCAAGGCTTTCTGTGTTCAAACAGCAATTCACAAATGAAAACGGAGGCGCGCTGAGGGCTGCTTTGCAGTCTCTCTGTCCTTCCGGCACGTCCGAGGGCGGGACGATGCGGCCTCTGGGGAAGGAGACGCTTCGGGAGCTGAACACGCAGCAGCAGCGCCCGCGCTCCGGTGAGCTGGACCCCAGACGGACGGTCACACGCTGCGCAGCCCAACGAGAGCAGAGCCTGAAGGCGCAGACAGCGGAGAGGCCAGGCCGATGAACTTCTCTCTGCACGACTCCTGGTCAGAATATGCTGAGGTACACGGAGGCCTGAGAGGGCCGCTGAAATTCTCCTAAACTTTTACCAACGCTTTGCTCCCTGGAGGGTCTCATTATCTGAAAACCGTAACGTGTAGTCTGTTTCTCATGAGACTTCGAGGAGAAACCCCACCCCTACCTCATGTGGCCAGCGATCAAACGTCCTCTGTCCGATGTAGTGCTGGTGGAAGGTAATTTTCCTCAAATAACACAACGACTCTATGAAATCCTGGCTTAGGATCCTTTGCTGTTGAATTTTACAGGGAAATGCAATTTTTACTTTGGGAGAAAATCCAAAATAAGGAGACGGGGAAATAGGTCTTGCTTCACTCTGCAGGGACAACGGACCAGGCAGCTTCACGTTAGCTGGGAGTAAACTTCCCTAAGTAGTTACATATGGTTTGTGTCTGATAATCTCTTGAGCCCCCTACATCTTTAGCATTTCACTGCCTAGTGGATTTTCCATTAGTTTTAATTATATAAGAAAAACCCCTTCCAAAATGGCACTTTTTTTTTCTTTTGAGACAGGGACTCGCTTTGTAGTTCAGGCTGGCCCTGAGCTCACTATGGAGCCCAGGCAAGCCTCGAACTCAGCAATCCTCCTGCCTCTGCCTCCCCAGCGCTGGGATGACAGGCTTGAGCCACCAAGCCCGGCACAAAACGGCACTTTTGAGTTGTGAGGCCTCCCTCCTCCACTAAGGTAAACAAATTTGTGTCTGTTCCCTGTAACAGTAAGCTTCTGGAAACAACGCTGCACATTTTACCCAAGAAACATTATAGTGTGAGTGTATTCAGCTAGAGACTGGATAGTCTTCTTAGTTCTTGGGTGAACTCCCTGCTTATGAAATCTTCACTTCATGTGTTGGCATCCTTTTGAATATTCATTGGAATTTTGCAGTGACAGTCAAATTCTATTGAACATGTTTCTATTTATTTATGTGCCCTCAGTGGAAACAACCCAGGATGGAGAGTGTTCGGCTGGAATCTGCCACCCACGTTTTGGGTGATGTGATGGACGTTCTTCAACCTACGTGGTCCTTGGTTTCCTCCTCGGGAAAGTAATGGTTGGAGCGAAAAACCACAAAAGTTCTCTGGTTCTGGGGTTCTTCATAGAGCAAGGCTCCATCATGGTGGATTTTGACATCTCCGTTTCTCAGAACAGCTACACTCCCGACAGTTCCTACACGAGACTTTCATTTCAGCCTTGCGATGGAGAGAAGGCCAGGGCCACTCGGAGTGGACGCCATGACCACAGATTCGGAAACTGTCTCCTTCATAAGCTACGACGACCACTTCCGTTAAGTTCAGTGTCAACCGAGTTTCTTACCCGAAGGTCAAGCGTTGTGTGGCCTCCCCGTCGCTGCTCACAGCCTGGCCGGACCCCTGCTGGCTGATGATGGCGGCAGAGACGCCAGTTAGAAAATACTTGGGTCCTGCATTTGCCTCAGGGGCTTCGTGGTCCAGAGGGAGGCGTCAAGCGCAAAAGCCCTTCCGGGCGCATCAGGTTGCCACTGTGATGCCACGAACTGAGCAGTCGCCGCCTTGGTGCCGTGGACCTCAGCACACAAGTTTAGAAAGCTCAGCATGGTCCGAGGCAGCCAGCGTTTGGGACCTCCCCAACTCGGGGCTCACAGCCACCCCACCTCCACCGGCTCCCCATGCCCGCGGAAGGCGGCCTCCTCTGGGTCCGTGCTGAACCCTTCCTGACATCTACACAAGTCGGCTGCGCTTGGATTTGTGGGGCCAGAGGGAGGCTGAGGAGCAGCCAGAAGGGGGGCGAGAGGGAAGTGGGGGTTGTTCCGTGCTGTGTCCCCCGGGGGTTGTCATCTTAGTGTGTCTGAGAGTTTTTTCAGTACACTGAACACACTGGCTGCGCTTTACAGGATGAGAGAGGTCGTCCCCGGCAGGCTGAAAAACAGCGCCTGCGGCTGTGACGTCAGGCCGGTCACGTGCTCAAGGCCCCGGAGACCAGCTCGTCTGTCAGCCTGCCCCTCCTCTCCCGGCCCCTGCCCGGGACCTTCTGCCGCCCCTCACCGCCTCTCCCCAGCCGCCAGCTCCCCTTTCCTTCCGGACTCAGAGCCTGTGTGTCTGTCTCCCTTTCTCTTTGCCTCTCTCAGGGCTCCAAATGCATCTAAATGAGTCTTTTCTTGTCCCTCTGTCTCTCTGTCTGTCTCTCTCTCTCTCTTGATAATTGTATGCATTTCTTTCTGTGCTTCCTTTTCTCCCTTCCTGCCTCTCCTCCAATTATGCCTTCTCTGGTAGTAAATAAAATAAACGTGAATATTGTTACATTGAACTGGTACATTGTGCACTGAAAAGAAAATTAGATAGAACACACACTCCAACATGACTCCCATGAAGTGACACAGGGAGACACGGAAACTGTCTTCTCAGAGCTGAGAAGGTACGGGGGGGCGGGGGTCCCAGGGCAGTCGCCAGGGCCCAAATGAGGCCTCAGAGCCTTCCTTCCCACCACACGCAGAGCTAGACCTTCCTGCCGCCTGAGCCCCTCCAGGACCTCGCAGGGCCTGGACAACCTCGGCTCGAGAACCCACGGCTTCTACTGAGAAGGCCAAACGCATATGAAGAGGAGGCCCAAAGTGCGGCATCGCAGCTGAGGTGTGTAGTCCTTGCCCGCTGCGTGGCGCGTGACTCGGACGTGGCCTGGGCTGTGTCCTCACGGCTCTTCTGCCTGTGCAGTGAGGACACAGCTCCCCCGCCGTGTGCGAGTCTTCGGGCTGTTGAGGCGGCACAAGGAAACCGTGAGCAGTGCGGGAGTTTCTGATGCTAATTTTTGCTGCCTGTGCTTTGACCGTCTTCACCGTTACTGCCGGTGGCCTTCTGCCCGTTGGCCAGCTCTAACCACTCCACTCATAGTCATCGCTCTGACGAACGCTTATAAAGGAAACGCAGTCTGTTCATAGTAACTTACAAAAATTCCCAAACTCAAACGTCCCTTCGGGGCGTAGTTTCCACGAAGCCAGTGACAACCGAGCTGAGCAGTGCACGGGGCTCAGCGGTGCCGCGAGTGCTGGGCTTCAGAGCCGAGAACTGGGCGGAAGCAGCCCCCTCCCCCGCCGGAAAGACAGAGGTGCGGCAGGGTCTTAGGGCAAAGCAGCTCCAGCCACCTGGACAAAGTAGTTCCCACACGTCCTCAACGCCTCCTGCACACCGAAACCCAGCGGCTTCCCAAGGTCTCGCCGGCAGCACGGGAAGCTCTGGGGAGACTCAAGCCGAGACACCACGGAAGGCGCAAAATACTTCGCAAGGGCAACAGGAGGAAGAGAGGCTTGATCTGACTTCCGCTTCCGGGGTTTCAGCCCTAGGCCGAGAGCTGCGGGGGGAGGGGCGGCGCAGCTCGCGAGGGTCAAGAAAACTGAGCAGGGAGGCGGTGCCGGAGGGAAGGCAGCCGGGAAGCGGGGCAGCCGGGGCTTGGCTTTCCGCGGGTCAGCCGCTCAGTGTAATTCCACGGGAGAATCTGACCCGTCACATCCTTTGTTGTTATTGACACGTAATTTCTGCGATTTTTCTGTCCCGTTGGCCTGCTGTTCTTTCCCCCTCTCCTGCTGTCTTCCTTTGTGATTAAGGCACTTTCCCATAGCTGTGGGTTTTGATCCTCTGTATTTTTTACGCATCTGTTATAGGCTGTTATTTTGTAGTCACCTTTAAGCTCACCCCCTTTTCTTCCTAGACGCCAGGCCCCAACTTTCAATACACCTCCTCAGCTCCTGTGATGAGTGACCATTTCACAAGACTTGCCTCTAGCAAAGGAGTTCTCCACCGGGGTGATCTGGCTCCTCCCACAAGGGGCATTTGCCAATGAGGAGGCGTTTTTAAATCAAAAGCTGATATTGGCATCTCCTGGGTAGAAATGCAGAACAGTATATCCTGGCACAAGAAGGAATCACCAACTCAAAATGCCCACAGTGCTCGTCAGGGAATCGTGCTCCAGCACATGCCGTAGTGTATCCACTTCCATCTTGTCTGTTGAAAGGAGGAGATGTGTTTGGATGAGTATTTATGCAAAATAATTCACTAAGCATCATGAAAATCTGTGATCCATTTTGTTCTGTTTCAAAGTCATGCAGTTCTTAAAGAACCACTCTGTTTTAGAAATAGTAAATTAGGTTGCCCCATTAGACAATGAACCGTGTCTGTCTTGTGCAAAATTCCATTTTCATGTCAATAGACATTTGTACTCTTCAATCCAGAACTAAATATGCAGAATTTGGCACAACACAGTTTCTTTTTTGGTGCCCTTTTCTGTTTGTGATATCTGATTGATTCTATTAAGTTCAGACATGTGTTTCAGATCTTGTATTCTGTCTCCTCTTTTTCCTGTCTCTATTCTCTTTACTCCTCCCCGTTACTAGTTCTACTAACATTTGCAAACTTGTCTACTTTTAAAAAGACTAATCTGCCAAAATTCTAAAACATTTTAAAGAAACCATAGCTAACACAAAACACGACAGTAATTCTTTTTTCCTCCAAGTATCCCATAGGCTGATACTGAGTCTAAACAAACTTTGTTCAAATAAAGTCAGATATTTAGGTTAATATCTCCTTTTCCCAGTTGGTATTGTAAACTACCCTGTCGTGCCATTATTCCGTTCTTCCAAGTCAGAAATACCTACCCTGCAAAACATTATTTCACTAAAGATTTCTTGCTAAATCTGAATTTCCTTTTTTTTTTATTTGCCTCTTTATAACCATCTCTGTTGGACTTTTCTAAAAGAAAAAACTAAAACTGGTCATTATCAGTGATCACAGACGCTCTACCTTAGGTGAAAGAAGACCCGTTTGTAAGTGTGGTGGACGAGCTGGAAAAAGTAAAAATGTCACTTAGTCATTAGTTTTGGGTATAATTTCGGAGAATCTGACTTTCCCTGTGGAATGATTTATCTTCACCTGTTCAAAACAGAAGTGATGTGAGTCCCAGAAACCTTGTTCGGCCCCCCGTTTATTACAGCTGGAGCCTGCACGTGCCTTCTATGTAGGCAGGTAAGGTGCAGCTTTGTCTCGGATGTTAAGCCTAACGCAGGAAACCACTGGGCTGATTTGGGGTAAGATGTCTGCCCTCACCCTCCCCCTGGGTCAAAACGCAGGAAGTCAGAAGGAAAGACGGCTGCGCGCAGGCCGCGCAGAAGGGAAACGTCCTAACTCACTGTACCGTACGGTCTGCCACGTTATTGGTAAAGCTGCCTGATTAACTTCAAATGCCTGGGCTCGCTGACAGGGCTACTTTCCCTTTCTGTCACATCATCGCATCGTCAGATGCCAACACAAGTGTTCCAGGGAGCAACACTGAGAAATCTGTTCCTTCTCAGACAAGAGAATTAAATGGGCTGCGTGAGGACTTGAGTGAGACACTTTTTTCGAATACACATGACACACTCGAAAGCCAAAATACCACCCTCGACACAAATGATACTGTTTTATCAATGGCTGACTCCTGCAGGAGAGAATTTGGAGTCTGTAGAAGTCAGCTCAGTGTGGAAACAGCACACGTCATTTAAAAATGCGGCTCAGACATATGGAAACAACAAAATAGCATAGCAAATTTCGCTTAGTATTTGAATTTAAATAACATATTTGGTCTACAAATTATGCATTGATGACTATATTTCATCAAGTCAAAAACCAACCATTACTTTAAGTACAATTTAAGAAAGGATAGAAAAACATCCACAATTAACTGTTAAGACCATTTTTAAAGGACAGATGAAAACAAAAAAAATTGATGTTAAAGGAAGTTAAACATAATTGCTTTCTAACTGCGATTAATGTGAAGCTTTGCAATTTTATTTTTGTTAAAAGATTAAAAATAAAGGAAATCTAGCTGGTCAGTTTTCTTTGAGTTTTACTGCAGAAACTGTATGGATAAACCTTTTTTTCAACTCATCTTCCATTGCTTCTTGGGCGACTTGGAATATATTGAACCTTAGAAAAACACAAGAGAAGATTCATTATTGTTCTCCAGAATAGAAGACACACATCTTGGGCACGACTCTGAATTCAACGTGGCTTTGCATGCAGGCTGGTGTTGAGGGGCTTTTGCTCCTGGTCGACTGGCGGGTCACCTGGACGGACTGTATCTGGTTGAGGGCTTGTTGGTTAGCATATTGCTGCTGAATTATGGACTTTTAATTGCTAAGAAATAGTGTGCACATAATTGAAAGGAAAAGATAGATTAGAAAACAACTAAGTAGATTTTGTCTAGCTGAAGTTTTACTTGACCGCTCACAGAGGTGAATTATCATAAACACTGATAAAAACCAAGCCTTCAAAATGGCCAATTATAAACCGCCATGACTACCTGTAGCTGTAAGAACTGACTCCACTGCGGCCTTTGGAAGTTTTCAACACATTTTTCTCCAGTCTGAGTTCAGAAGATGCCACTACCACCAAGCTGCTGCTGTCAAGATTACTCTACGAAGGTAAGTTCTGCCTTAACAAACAATATTACAGAGGGTTTAACAAAAGCAAATCCGGTCTCTTGCTCATGGAGCAGTCTAGAGCAGAGGTGCCTGGGCAGTATCTTTTCTGTATCTTCCTCCACTCCAGATTCCTACACTTCTCCAAGCCCCATAAAAGGTTGGCAGCCTTCTATACCACCACATACATGGCTCAAACAGGATCTCTATGTGTGAAATGTGCTGCTTCTGAAATGAAAAGAGATCCTTAGACACTTTGCTGTGCCAGTCTGGAAGACATGGAAGACGTAGCCATTTGTCTTTTACTTTGGCCAGGGCACTGGTATGCCTGATGCTTAAAACCGTCACTGAAGTGGTGGGTATCATTTTTGCTTGCTTTTGTTTATTCCCAGACTTCCCTGATACCGTGATACTGAAGTCCTGGAACCTTTGGGGGCCTAGGAAAAGGTGATTAGATGACAGGGACATGAACTCTAGAAGGTCCAAGGCCTCTTCCTTGGGTGTGGGCTAGGTCTCAAGGGACTGGACTAGTGCTCATGAACAGGGTTTGCTGTAAAGTGAGGGTTCCTACCCCACTTACAGGCTCCATCTGCGTGTAGGGGAGTGATCTCCTGTCTCTTCTTAATCATGTGTCACACACAGGAACAACTCACCAAGGTTCCAAGTGCTACTGTGTTTGGAAATTCCAGCCACCAGGTCATGAGTCAAATAAACCTCTTTACTTCATAAAGTTCCTAGCCCTGGAATTTTGTTATAGCAGCATAAAACAGACTAAGAGCTTTCCAAAGCTTATAACGTACTGTTTACCTCTTATTCAAGCCTGCCAGATGACCATGATATCATCTTCATAAATTAAGGAGATGTTCTCTGATATTTCAGGGAGAATATTCCTTGGGATATTCTTTATACATAAAGGTAGTGAAGGAAAAGTAAGAGAAAGGGAATGGAAGGAAAGAGATTTTTAAAATTTGGCACACACTCTTTTAGGGGTTGGCAAGTCTGAAATTTGCAGAGCAAGCTGATAGGCTGGAGGTCCAGTAAAGCTCATGCTGCAGTCTTAGAACAAAGCCATTTGGAGGCTGAAAATCATTATAGTAACTAATGACACATTCCTAGATGAGCCCAGAGAAATGAATCTAAGATAGATAATTAGACATTTTTATTGGTGACACACAGTAAACTTTATACGCATTAGTTTTGGTACAGTTATCAAGTCAGAAAATGGAGAAATAGCACTTTTTTTTCCCTTCCCTGGAGATAATCTCTGCCTCTTGATATCTGAATCCCTGAAGTGATCATGCCCCCTGAGTAACTAGCTTCCTGATCCCATTTGGCTTTCAAATTCCAAGCGTTGGATTTTCCGCAATGACTTCCAGATTTCTCAAAGGTCTCGATATGGCTCCATTTGTTTTCTATCTTAAATCTAATAATACTTGGTTGAGATGCCTGATTTACTAGTATAACAATGATTATTTTACTGTGTCATAGATAAAAAAGTATTTATAGACTACCATTAAAGTTCCTAAATTAGTTAAACTGAAAGTATGTGGTGAGGTAAAAGTAGAACACTTCAAATGTTCCAGCTATTTCCATAGTTTACTTTCATAATATAATTTGTTAGATTATGTAAACAAGATGGTTTTTACCTAGACAAGGTTACTACAAATTTTAGTCACTCAGTTAAAATAATTCACCATGCCTGGGTTACTTATACTTCAAGAAAGCTTAGAGTTGTTGTAACCACCATACCAACGTAATTCAAAAGCAAATCCAATGTATAATTCATCAATTCATATGAAAAACAGAATTCATCAATTAGCTAAGAAATAATTAATTTGACTTTAAAAGTTGTATTTGTTGATTTTAGCTTTTTGATATTACAATGGTATATGACATCTTTGCAAATTTTAATTTGCTCTTTAATATTTATTAGTTATAAATTTTCAAGAACTTTTTAAAATAACCTTTGTAAGTTATACCCATGTTCCAAAAGAAAAACCTTTTTTTTTTTGAGACAGGGTCTCACTTTGTAGTTCAGGCTGGCCCTGAGCTCACTATGGAGCCCAGGCAAACCTTGAACTCAGCAATCCTCCTGTTTCTACCTCCCAAGTGCTGGGATTATAGGCATGAGCCACTGTGGTATGTGGTATTGATGGCTGGTGGGCATGAGTCACCATGCCCAGCACTGTATGTGGTTACCAGGGCTTGAACTCAGGACCTTGCACTCGCGAGGCACTGGAACCATTGAGCTAAATCTCCAGCCCCAAGATTTCTTCTTCATAGCCTCAAGACCCAAGACTATTCCTGGTGCACAGTGTTCTATCAACATTAACCATGCAATAATTGGTTATTGTTCATACATGAATATGTAAATAAGGGCATGAATTAATGATTTCACTAAGCATTACATTTGTCTCTCAATTTCTTGCTGGTTACGATAACATGAAAACATAGTAGCCTCTGAGGTTTTCTAGCGCCTGAAGGAAGACAGATCAGGTAAGATCTCCTTCCTGGTTCTCCCCTGACACATACTGTTTGCTTTGCACATTATTCAGGCAACTCTTTGGTGAGCTCTTGAAAGTAAACTGGAGCCAGCATTTTTTTCTCTTCCTAGGGATTCAACCTAGGGCTTCTCACATGCTCTGCCAGCAGAGGCTCTTCCGTGGGGGCACATGTCCAGCCCTTCTGTCTTGTTTTAATGTAGGGGTGGACTCTCTCCAGTTGCCCAAGCTATCCTTGAACTTCCCTTGTTCCTGCATCAATCCCCGAGACAGCCGGGATTACAGGTAACCGGTATTTTCTTGATCTGAAGTTCAAGTCTGCCTCATCGGTGGCGGGCCCCTGTGATTTTCTTCCACTGCTCCCTTTTTTCCCCTTTGCATCTAAACATCTTTTGACGCACTGCTGACGCGGGGCTCTGTTGCAGCATATGAAACTTGGATCTACCTCAGAATCTTTTTTAGGTTTTCCACAATGAATATGTATTTCTTTTATTAGTGGAAAAAGTAAATGTTAATATAGCTAGCGGAAAGCTGGTTTAAAAACAGTTTTTGTATTAATCATTTAAAATTCTGAGCACTCTCGAGAGTTTATACAGTTGACTACGTAGGATTTTAAGGTTTGTAACAGCATTTTTGAAGATTTGGGTGGTCATATAATTCACAACACCACGACAGTTTATATCTGTTGTATTACTGAGTATCTGTGATATTACCTTGTGTTGATAACTGATTGCTCTCTAAAATAATTTTTTTTTTGAGACAGAGTCTCGTTTTGTAGTTCAGGCTGGCCCTGAGCTAACTATGGAGCCCAGGCAAGCCTGAAACTCAGCAATCCTCCTGCCTCTGCCTCCCAAGTGTGCTGGGATGATAGGTGTGAGCCACCAGGCCCGGCTCTGTGGTGTGTGGTACTGATTGCTGGTAGGTGTGAGTCACCACGCCCAGTATTGTTGTATGTGGTTACCGGGGATTGAACCAGGGAACTTGAGTTTGCTAGGCAGGTGCCAGAACCATTGAGCTAAATCTCTGGCCCTTTAGATATTTTGAAGATTATAAATGCCAATGATTCAATAACAAGTAGAGAATGAGTCCTGTATCTTTCTATTTTAATGTTTGGTATAGAAGTAAAATCTATTGTTAAAGGTGGTCTGTGGCTGGTCCCAAAAGATGTACAATGTGTTTCAATCTGGAAGTCAAGTCAGTGAGTTGGAATCTACTACGGTCCACACCAAATTAGTTGTTATGATATTCTGAGTACATGGCATGTAGGCAGACAGAATTACCCAAGTAATGCTTTAAAGGGGGGTTTTCTTATACCCAGTAATTGAAACTACAAATATGTAGGTTACTTTCCATAATGTTATTCCACTTCGCTATTTATGTTACCCACGTTCCTAGGGTGGTCAGGGGAGCAAGAGTGGTTACGGTTTTTCCTTGTTGGCTTCTTCCTAATCTTGGAAGCAATGTCCCTTCTTCTGCTTTCCATCACTATAAGTGCTTCTAATCAGCTCCTCTTGGATACCTTTCAGCTTATGTAGCTGTGATAAACTCTCCATTAATAAAAGCGTAAAACTGAGATGCCGAAGATAAGTTGTATCAATCAAGTTGCTCAAGAGAAACGATATTTAAGGAGAGAGCAGGAAAGGTAGACTCCATCAGTCCCACAGCCCACTCCACTCTAGGACTCATGTAGAAAAGTGGCTCGTGTCCCATCTAAGTCACTTCAAGGATACTGGCTTTTATATGTGAGTGGCGCGTGGAATCGCTGAACAATTTTAAATGGAAAACTAACACGATCTGACTTACATCTGAAAGAGATCACTACGCTCGGAAAAGACATGGCGGGAACAAGGGTGGAAACAGAGAAACTGAGAGTTTATCTGATAATCTAGCAGACAGATTTTGGTGATTCACACCAAGGTTGTAGTGACAGAGTGATACTAAATTGTCAGACTCTGGATATCGGCTAATGGCAGAAACAGCAGAGAAATGAGCAGGGCTAATGCTGGAGCCAGTGAGTGGGGGTCAGCTGAGCTCAGGAATGGGCTTGTTAACCTTGGGACTGTCTTCTGGGTGTCAGGGTTTGGTTTTTATGTGTGAATCTGCCGTTCCAAAGAGAAGTCAGGATTAGAAAATTACACTGGCATATGGATGTCTTTATCGTGTGAAGCTGGAACAAACCACCAAAGGAAAGCTAGGGAAGAAAACGACACAAGACCAGCCCAAGCTACTCCAGCATTAAGAAATCAGAAAAAAAAGTAGGCCACTGAGGAGCTGAAACAGAAGAGATACGCGTTGGATGAGGAACACCAAGAGGGACATTTTGATTCAGAAGTAACGAGTTGTTCAGTTGAGCGAAATGCTTCTGAAACACTCAGAAAGAGGCTAAGAAGTGATCGTGGGACTGAGTGCCTTGGAGGTTTGGTGGAATTCTCTGGAGCAATAGAGAACGTTTGTGTGTGTTTGAAACAGATAGGATTGTGGTTAACTTAATAAATTAAGTGATTCACAGCAACAACTGTATATACTAGAGGTATTTTAATATCCATATAGTGGTTGTATTCATGTGTACATTTCTGGTAATAAAAGAAGTATAAGAGAACTAATTGCAAATTAAATATACAAATACAAATTAATTGTAAGAGAACTAAAAAGCTCCGAGCTGCTTATCTACAGTAGATTTTATGAACCACACCAGTCACAAGTCAAC
>PVIC010031937.1:0-20962 GCA_004025085.1 Thryonomys swinderianus | reverse complement strand
TCAGGCTGGCCCTGAGCTCACTATGGTGCCCAGGCAAGCCGCCACGAACTCAGCAATCCTCCTGTCTCTGCCTCCCGAGTGCTGGGATTACAGGCGTGAGCCACCACGCCCAGCATTATATGTGGTAACCGGGGATCGAACTCAGGTCCTTATGCTTGCGAGGCAGGCGCCGGAACCACTGAGCTAACCCTCCGGCCCGATATAAACATTTTGACTAGACTAGAAGCAGTAATAAAATCTTCACCAACAGTGAGGATCATCTACAGAGTTTCACCATGACTTCAGAGGAGACCGACCACCACACAATTCAAATTCTCCCATGAGTTTGAAGGGGAAAAAGCACTGCTGAATTCCTACCTGGAAGTTAGCATTTCTCTGATACCAAAACTGAACTAGAATTTAATTTAAAAAAAAAACACTACAGACCAGTCTTCTTAAGGAACATAGTTGTCAAAATCCTCAGAGAGAGATTTGCAAACAGAGAGCAACAAATCATTAAAAAGATCACGCATCATGACTAAGACAGCATCATCCTGGATGCAAGGGTAGTTCAGCACACATAAACCAGTAAGTATAATTCATCACATAAACAGAGGCAAGGATAGTATCCTATGATCATCTCAATAGGTTCACAAAAGGCTTTGCCAAAATCCTACATCCATTCATAATAAAAACTCTGATGAAAACAAGTACAGAAGGATTATATCTCCATCTGATAAAAATCATTTCTAACGAACCTGTAGCCATTAGATTAGTTGTGGAAAACTTGAAAGTATCTCCTCTAAAACTGGGAACAAGGCAGGGGCGTGCACCTTCCCCACTCCTGTTTAGTACAGTATTCAGATTTCAGCCCAAGCTATCAAACAAGAAAAAGAAATAAACATGGGGCCGGAGGGTTAGCTCAGTGTTTCCGACGCCTGCCTCGCAAGTGCAAGGTCCTGAGTTCGATCCCCGGTAACCACATATAATGCTGGGCGTGGAGACTCACACCCACCAACAATCAACACCGCATACTACAATGCCGGACGTGGTGGCTCACGCCTGTAATCCCAGCACTTGGGAGGCAGAGACAGGAGGATTTCTGAGTTCGCGGCGGCTTGCCTGGGCTACATAGTGAGCTCAGGGCCAGCCTGAACTACAAAGCGAGACCCTGTCTCAAAAAGCAAAAAAAAAAAAAAAAAGAAATAAACATGTACAGGAAAAGTCAAAGTATCTTTATTCATACAGGGCATGATCCTAGACATAAAAGACCCAGGAAGTGCCAGCGGAAGACTCTTAATAAGATCAGCAAAGTAGTAGGATACAAAATAACTACACAGAAATTAACAGTATTTTGGTATACTAACAACGAAACCACTGAAAAAGAAACTAGGAAGACAGTCCCACTTACAAAAGTTAAAAAAATTAAATTTCTAGAAATCAACTTTACCAAGGAAGTAAAAGTCTTTATTATGAAAACTGAAAAAAGAGATTGAAGAAAATGTTAGAAAATAGAAAGACAACCCTTCCTCCTGGAGTTTTTGCTCCTCCTTTACTGTTTCCTTCGTACTGAGTAGATAATTTTGACATTTAAATTCCTTTAATCATTTTCATTTGCTCTATTATGATTTATTTTCTTAGTTGATGCGTTAGGGTTTACAATGTATTTTGGAACTTACTAAAATCTATTTCAAATTTATTATAACAATTTTAAGTGATATATAAAATGCTATCCGAATATAGGTCTATTTCTCCTCTCTCTCTTTGGTCCTATTACACATGGCAACCTGACAACAGATTGTTATAACTGTGGCCTTATTCAGTTTTATATCTTTTAAAGAAGACTGAGAGAAAAATATACCTAGATGATTTGTCATTTTAGGCTTCTCATTTGTCATCTCTTGCGGTCTGGATTTCTTCTGCAGATGTGAGTTTCCTTACTGTACAACTATACTCCTTTCCACTCCTTTGTGTCCTTATGTCTACAAAGGCTCCAACATAGTGGAGACTGAGCTCACTGGTACTGTGCCTCATAAGCACGAGTTTCTGAGTTCAATTCCCTGTACTGCAAAAAAAAAAAAGGTTCCAACAGTACAATTGGGTACAGCTCATTGTATACAAGTGTTTATTAAGTTAGTTAAGTGAAGAAAAGAGAAAAAATATGCAAGTGTATTGGCTTTTGAATTATCCGTACAATTATGTTTGCAGATTTTGCTGTTTCTTGGACTGGACTTGCATTACTGTTGCCAGCTTTTAGCCTGAAGAGCTCCTACTAACATTGCTTTTAGGGTGAGTCTCCCACAAATAAATTGTCTCAGTTTTTATTGTCTGACAATATATTTTCTTTCTTTCTTTTTTCTTTGACAGGGTCTCGCTTTGTAGTTCAGGCTGGCCCTGAGCTCACTATGTAGCCCAGGCAAGCCTCGAACTCAGCTGCCTCCCGAGTGCTGGGATTACAAGCGTGAGCTACCACGCCCAGCACTGTTGTATGTGGTATTGATTGCTGGTGGGCATGAGTCACCACGCCCAGCATCGTATGTGGTTACCAGGGATCGAACTCAGGACCTTGTGCTTATGAGGCAGGAGCCGGAACCACTGAGCTAAATCTCTGGCTGAATATATTTTATCTTTGAAAAATAGTTTTGCAGGATATAAAGTGCCCTTTTTATTGTGACAAATGTACATAACATTATGTACATTTTTGTAACATTAAGTTTATTGTTACTGATGGGTTAGGAAGAAATCATGGGGACAGTGCAGGCCAGAGGTGACGGGTGTTGAGGGATGGCGAGGAGCCAGTTCAGGGGCAGGGGTGGTATATGTGGAAAGCAGAAGCACCTTGGCCCCAGCCTCTGGTCCTCCACGGACAGTAGCTCACAGTCACCAGCTGCTGGTCCGCAGCTCCCTCAGACCCTGGGGTGGGCTTATTGTTCTGAGCACCTGAACCTAGATTGCCCGGCTGCAGTCTCCTTGAACAGGGACACAGTGTGAGACCCTTGACCCCACTGGGACTTCCACTGCTTCCGCACACTTGGAGTGAAGTCTGACCTGGCCTTTGTAGAACACCCATGACACCCAAGTCCCCAGCAGAGAGGGACTCGACTTAATTGCTCCTTCAGGGTCCACTTAGAGTAATGGCTGTATTTTTCCCAGGTGTCACCATGGGTGAGGACACATTTTGCTAAATGAGTCAAAAATACTTGGCAAGATCAGCTTGTTATATACAGGAAGGAAAGCTTTGTCCATCTGGACTGGTTTGGGTGTGCATGGCACTGTGCCTCAGTGCCGCCGTGTTCCCAGTCTCACACAGTTCACAGAGAGAAAGGCCACGTGTGGTCCCTCTCAGCCTGGGAAGGCTCAGTGACTTCCTTAGGGTGACTGTGCATGTTCTTCCATCAGGTAATGCAGAAAGCAGAAGGGCTCAAACCCACTAGTCTGGTTCATTGGGCCTGGAGGAGTAGCTGATATTTCTCTGGCTGTTATTACTGGTTAAGATTCATCATAAATAAAATGACAGAGGAGCTGGGACTCCAGGACTGGCTGAGAGTTCAGGACTTCCACTCTTAAATCTCCACCTCAAAAAGAATTCCATCAGCTGTTGATTCATATTTCATTTCCTGGCTTTTCCTTAACATGTACTGGGTTTAGGGAAGCAACTGACAAATTACACAGCAAAGAATCCTGGGTGGGGCCCTAAGCCTGGGAACCAGATGTGAATTTTGTCAGTAATACCGAGGCTCTCAGAAACCGTCTGCTTTCCTAGCAAAGGTTAGACAAAGTCATCTTCAAATTGGCTTTCAGGCTTACCACTGAATGTCTGAATTTGGCATATTCTGATTTTAGTTTTCTGTTCTTGAAATCTGTATGGAAATTTACCTTCATATATAATAGGAGGGCATTGGATTGAACATAAAGTGCTTATGAAAATCTTGAAGCCCCTTTAGAGGTAAAAAATAGCAGAACTAGTATATTTCTCTTTTATTAAGTACCTTAAAACAGCAATAACTCTCCATATGTGAAACTATGAACAACATCTTGGGACTAAGGTAAAATTTTACTAACAGTAAATTCTACTCCATGTAAAATTCAACCTAACTTTAGGAAAAGGTCAGCAGAAAGTACTTTTTAATTTCAGGGAGTTTGAAGGTGCTTATTGTTTTTCTAAACTGACAGAAATAATCTGCCAGGGACTTTTATTTTCTGGGGAGCTGGTGGGCAAGTGTGGACAACAATCTGTTTCAATACCCTCTCCCCTTGTGGGAGGTGAGCCAGTGTGGGGGCTGAGGAGAGCAGGGTTTAAGCTTGGTCACTGTAGGCTGAAACCAGTCCCTTCCCTTCCCATCTTGGTAGCAAGCTTGTGCCCTGTGATGAGTGTTGAAACCAATGCCCAGGAACCTCGGCAGAAAAGCCTTTGTTATTGACAGAATTGTATCTAGGCTTCAAGGGAACCAAGGCCATTCTAGTGGAATGTTCTCTGAGTCCTAATTCTCAGCCCGGTGATGGGGAGATTGCTCAGTTGCCTGGAACCAGAACCAGTGAGTAATTATTCTGGGGGCTTTTGTTTCCAAGTGTAGACAGGTGTGTAAAAATGCTCTTGTATTTAGCAGCCCCCACCCCATTATGCAGTAGAGGTTTTCTTCCTACCTCACAGAGTCAAGAAAGAAGAAGTTAAACAAGGTCTCCTGCCTCATGGTGTCCTTGGTGCCCAGTGTCTGACAGACCTGGCCAATGCCAATCTGTAAGTATTGAGGACCTACGTGACTGGGTCCTCAGGGGATAGCCATGACAGGCCAACTCGGGGTGTCTAAACTGTGAGCTGTGGTGTAGACTGTAGATCCCGAGGTGTCAAGGTCCTGAAGTCCTGGGGGTGTTACAGGAAGTGCAGAGGCCTGTGCTGGGTGTCAGGGCAATGCAGCTGTGTCCTGCTGCAGCCTCACCCATCTGGCTCACCTCCCAGCAGGCCTTGGGGCCAGCAGGGCTCAGCTGGCTGTAGTGAGAAGCAAGGTCTCTGGACCCCAGACTCAGACTGAGCAACAGTAACTGTTGTCTTTTTGTCCCAGATAGAAGCGAAGGCAGCTGAGGCCCATGGGTTGCCTCATTCACCACTGCCTCAGCGCTGCCTGATGCTTGCTCTGGGAGTGCACAGGGGTCCTGGGGCACTGGATCCACCTATGAGCGACTGTCCTGCTGCTCCAGGTCATAGCCATTCTATTCTCTCCTGGAAGAACACTTTACTTTGTGAAGGTTATGACTGGATTTGTCTGTGATATTTGGTTATTTTGTGAAAACCTTTGAATCTCTCAGTGGTAAATATATTTTTTGAAGTTTAGCAGAACATTGAACTTTTTATTAAAAAGTGAACAACATGCCGGGCGTGGTGGCTCACGCCTGTAATCCCAGCACTCAGGAGGCAGAGACAGGAGGATTGCTGAGTTCGAGGCTTGCCTGGGCTGCATAGTGAGCTCAGAGCCAGCCTGAACTACAAAGCGAGACCCTGTCTCAAAAAAAAAAATGTGAACAACACAAGTTTTTAAAATGATTCAGTCATTGTGATTGTGAGCTGTATATAAAATGTACCAATAAATCATTCAATTTTAAAAAATGAATCAGTCATAAAGAAGGAGAAAACCAATATGGGTCACACTGATGTGATCTTTGACAGCACATGGTGTGGGCTCCTAGAAATGATGGAAAAGTCCTGCACTGTTCATACCAGACTGCTTTGTACTATCACCTCACCTAACACCCGTGGGTGCCAGGCACAGGGCTAGGAGTCATAGAGGCTGTCTAGAGACAGGTGGGCCAGGGTGCACATTGGGGGAGGCTCTGCAGGCAGGCAGGTGAGTCCTAGGATAGACATCAGCCCAGGACCCCAAGGGGATCCCAGTGGAAGGGTCCTTTCTCCCCAGAGGCAGGGGCAGGGCTGCACCTGGGACCCAAGGAGGGCATCCATGGCTGAGGAGGTCCAAGAACAAAGCCAGGACCACCTTTTTTGGAGAGCTGGGCAAAGCTGCAGCGTTGGTCTGAGTTTTAAGCCCTGGTGGCAAGGCTGGGAGGAGGTCTCTAGCAGGAGACTCAGGAGCATCGGCTCTCAGCAGTGGAGGTACTGGGAGAACTGTTAGGAGACTTACATGTGACACCTGCCTTTCAGGAGCTACCTCACCGGATAGAAAAATGCAGAGACAGAGGAGCAAAAGGAAAGAAAATCAATCACACCCTCCCCATCCTGGTTCTACTTGTCAGCTGTTTTTCTGACACAACAGATGTGGGATCCTTTTTCCTTTAAATCCCACATGAGATCCTGCTATACATGTTACTTTTAATTCTTCTTACTCTACTGAAGAATCTACTAGTAAAACACTTCCAACGTAACTATTTTGATAACTAGGAAGCATTCTATTTTACCACTGTGTATTGAAACTTACTGTCCAGAGGACAGTTTGCTTTTATTTGTTTGTTTATTTATTTAGTGGTGTTGGGGATTGAACTCAAGACCATGTGATTGAGAGGTAGGTGCCAGAACTACAGAGCTAAATCCCCGGCCTTGCGTAGGATTCTTTTAAATTTCCAGTCATAAATGGTATGGTTCCAATAACTTGAAGATATCTTATTTTATTTTTTAGATTGAATTCTTTATTGGTACATTTTATATACACATCACATGTATATGACATGAGTTAATTCTCATTTTTCCCATTTCCCTACCCACCCTACAACACCCCACCCCCTATATACATATGCTTTCTTTTTTTTAAGATCGTATTTTTCCCCTCATTACTTTCCCTACCCCTTTCCCTTTGAGTATTTTCTATTTCACAGAATCTATCATACATTCTAGTACTCATTTACATCTACAGATTTTCATACCAGAGAAAAGATACACTATTTACATATCTGTGACCTATTTATTTCACTTACGAGTGTGTCCTGAAGGTACATCCATTTGAGTATAAATGATTCAAACTTATCACTCTTTATATTGAATTCTTTATTCTTCTCCATTTTATTTTAAAAAAAAGTCTTCTTTATTCAGTCTCCAGTTGATGGGCATTTGGGTTGTTTCCAAGACTGAGCTAACACAAACTGAGCTGCTATGAACGTGGGCGCACATACTTCGCTGTGATATGATTCCTTTAATTTTTCATGTATATTCCTAGCAGGGGAATAGCAGGGTCAAATGAGACCTCTGATCCTAGTATCTTAAGGAATCTCCATACCAATCTCCACAATGGTTACACCTGTCTACATTCCCACCAACAGTGAAGAAGGGTTCCTTCCTCCTTGCAGCCGTGCCAGCACTTATTGCTGGTTAATTTTGCAGTTGCAGCCATTCTTTATGGAGTTAGATAAAATCTCAGTGTCATTTTCATCTGCATCTCTCAAATGATCAGTGATTTTGAGCCTTTTTTCATATGCTTCTTGCTTATTGGTTCCTTTTTTTTTTTTTTTTTTTTGAGACAGGTTCTCACTTTGTAGTTCAGGCTGGCCCTGAGCTCATTATGTAGCCCAGGCAAGCCTCGAACTCAGCAATCCTCCTGCCTCTACCTCCCAAATGCTGAGATTACAGGTGTGAGCCACCATGCCTGATATTGTGGTATGTGGTATTGATTGGTGGTGGGTGTGAGTCACCATGCCTGGTACTGTGGTATGTGTTTCTGGGGATTGAATTCAGGACAAGATGCCAGAATTACTAAGCTAAACCCCTGGCCATCTTCTTGGCTGCTTTTACTTTTTCCTCTGAAAAGTGTTCATTTCAGATGCCCATTTTTGAATTGGGTCTTCAAATTTTGGGAGGGGCTGATTTTTTAAGCTCTTTATATGTTCTAGATAGTATCCCTTTGTCTGAAAAACAGCTAGTAAAGACTTTTTTCCTTGTTGTTTGTTGTCTTTTAGCTCAGCTGGTGGTTTCTTTTGCTGTGCAAGAGCTTTTCAATGGGATGAGATCCCATTTGTTGATTCCTTCTGCTAGTTCTCATGCTACAGAGGTTTTGTTCATAAAGTCTTCCCCTAAACCACTATCTCCTAGAATTTTACCTAACCTATTTTCCAGTAGGTTTAGTGTTTCTGTTTTAATGTTTAGGTCTCTAATCCCTTTTGATTTTAGTTTAGTACATGGTGAAAGAGATAGGTCTAGCTTCAGTCTATCATTTCCCTAAGCCATTTTTCCAGAAAGCAAAGTTATGACTCAAAAGAGTTCTCTTGGTTGGAAGTTGAGTCCTGCTCCACCCCCTGGTGGATGATGCGGAGCGGCCATAGATTTGCTCTTCCTTTGGTTGAGGTTGAGTGAAGCTCCTTGCATTTCACTGGCCACTTGTGTTTGCTTTTAGGAACTAAAAGTTCATGCTACCGCTTGGGTGATACTGGGACCTTTGCCTTAATCTATGCATCTATGCGATGTCATCCTTGTCACATCAGGGGTGAGGGAATCGTGGCAGCAGGCTTCTTTGGGACCCCAGCCCTGTCTAGCTACGAAATCACGTGAAGCTGCAGGTGGAGATGCACCAGAAGGTCACAGAAACAGGGATCAGCCCAAGGACAATGAGTAACCAGACGCTGGTGACACAGTTTATCCTGCAGGGCTTCTCAGAGCACCCAGAGTACCGGCTGCTGCTGTTCAGCTGTTTTCTCTCCCTCTACACCGTGGCACTCACTGGCAACATCCTAATCATCTTGGCCATCACCCTCAGTGCTGGCCTGCACACCCCCATGTACTTCTTCCTGTTCAACCTGGCCACCATGGACATCATCTGCACCTCGTCCATCATGCCCAAGGCCCTGCAGGGTCTGCTGTCAGAAAAGAACTCCATCTCCTATGGGGGCTGCATGGCCCAGCTCTACTTCCTCACATGGGCTGCGTCGTCAGAGCTGCTGCTCCTTGCAGTCATGGCTTATGACCGCTATGCCGCCATCTGCCACCCGCTGCATTATGGTGCCATCATGAGCAAGGTGTTCTGCAGCCTGCTGGCCGCCGGCGTGTGGATGCTCTGTGCTCTCAACACAGCCATCCACACAGGGCTGATGCTGCGCTTGAACTTCTGTGGCCCCAATGTCATCAACCACTTCTTCTGTGAGGTCCCCCCTCTGTTGCTGCTCTCCTGCAGCTCCACCTACATGAACAGCATCATGATTGCCCTGGCAGATGCCTTCTATGGCATCCTGAACTTCCTGATGACCATCGTGTCCTATGGCTTCATCATCTCCAGCATCCTGAAGATGCAGACTGTGGAGGGGAAGCAGAAAGCCTTTTCCACCTGCTCCTCCCACCTCATTGTGGTGTGCATGTACTACATGGCTGTCTTCTATGCCTACATCAGCCCCGTCTCCAGCTATGATCCAGAGACGAGCAAGCTGGCTGGGGTTCTGTACACCATGCTAAGCCCCACCTTGAACCCCATTATCTACACTTTGAGAAACAAGGAGGTCAAAGCAGCCCTCAGGAAGCTATGTCCCTTCTTCTGAAATTAATTTGTGCAGCTTCTGAGCAGGCATCAACCTTCCTATGTGTCTGAGGGGCCGGGGTTGGGCTGCAGGTCCATAGGCCCACCTCTTGTACTGCAGCAGAACTCCTGCAGGGATAAGCCCAGGACACTGGTACCCTAGGTCTGGCTGACGAGGACTGGGCCTCAGTCTTGGGCTTTGAAGACATGGGGTCCCACAGGCTTTCCTAAGGTGAGGCCAGTGTTTACCGAGAGAGCTCTCTAGGAGAGGAAAACACATATGGTATAGCCTTGCAGTTGTGGGAAATTGTTTTCCTTTCTTTTCAGACATACAATGTTCAAGATGTAAATCCTAAAATCACACCTAGAATTTAGGTACATGTGCCTCAGAACAGTGAGGGAGGAAGTGTAGACCGGCAGCATGTAGAGAACACTAGACAGAAGAGCTGTAGAGTGTCCACTGCCCCTAAGCAACCTTCTACCCTACCGCCCTACCTCAACCTTCCCCTTGCAGCCCCTTCAACTTTAACAATAGTTTCTGACTGTGATGCAAGCTGTTGTTTCCCCTGCCCCCTTTCCTCTTCTCTAGTGCTCAGGTGAAATAGATTTTTAGCATGACTACTTTACTTTGGCTGTAGAAATTTCAACATTGACACCTGTTGTATGTTTAGGAAATGCCAGCGATTGCCCACTGCTCCCTGACCTTGTACTCAGGTCATGAGGATCCAACCTCTCTTCCTGCCCTGTAGTGGGGACAATTGATGGAATTCAACTGTTATGTGTCACATAGCGCTGTGAAGCCACAGATGTTAACAAAACCAGACAGACAAAACCACTGTGGCTGATGATGACAGGGACTGGGCATGTGCTCCATGTTGTTAGAAAACTCTTCTGGAAAAGCCACTCTGAGCCTCTAAGGATGACAGAAGTAAGATGGGAACGTTTAGCTGTATCCTTCTGATTGAATGCTGTTACCTGTGGGAACCAGGGGAAGGGAATGTAACTACGACCTTTCATTAGATTGTAGTCTCCTGTGAGTCGATGGCACATGGCAAAATAATAATTAATAAGTAGGCAGAAATGAGGTTCAGAGAGGCTAAGTTTGGGCCTGATCCATGCTACTCTGGGTAGCAAAAGACCTCAGATCACCACACCTTTTATTCAGCACCTATTGAGTAACAGAATGTAACAGCCCTGTGGGCAGGGCAAACACCTCCAACAGTCCTAGAGACATTATGCAGATGAAGATCCCGCTGGGCAGGGCAGACACCGGCAATGGAGTAGTTCCGCCTTGAAGCATCACAGCAAGTGGGATGACCAGAGTCTTTGTTGTTAGCAAAGGTGAAGGCAAGTTGAGTCCAGAGTCCGTTTGCACCAGGAAGGCCTGATAAATTTTGACCTTCTGATTATTTCTCCCAAAACATGTTCCCAACAGTTACCCTCAGTGTTCTTGAAAATTTCCCAATAAACATGTCCCTGAAGATTGCCACCTGTGACTAACAGACTTGAACATGCCTTGGAGACTGTTTATTGATTCATCTCAGTTTCTTATAGTGTTTACATTTTCAACTTTACAAAAGGGATCAGATAGTTAAAAAGTATTTACAGCAAGTACTAAGAGTTTCAAATAGTGGTGACAAAAAGAAACATGAGATTTGATCTATATTCTTAGGCCACTGTGGGCCCAGCTACACTGACCTCAACACCAACAGTGACCAACAGTTCAGAGAGGTGTGGAAAGCACTGTGCATCAGGGTGGAGTGATGGTGGTGCCAGGGACCCTCAGAGAGGTGTGGAGAGCCCTGGATTGGGGTGGGGTAGTCTGGGCTCAGGTCCAGACTCTTACAGATGGATCAGACCTTGTAGTCCTTATTTCCTTCTGAGTATTATTAGGATGCTAAATGACCCTGAAGATGCTGCCAAGATGGGACAGACACTAGAAAAACACAACACCAAGTTGTTTGTTCTGTGAGGTCAGAATGTTACTTTTGGCGATCCCTGAGGGCAGGATGGTGGAGAAGGCCCAGAAGTCATGCCCTCCCCTTCTGCTTGAGCCAGTTATCTGCAGGGTGGGTGAAAGGGCTAAGTGGTGGGGTAGGACAGCTGTGAGTGTGGTTCTTCAGAATGACCCAGGGGAGAAGACCTGGCACGGGTGATTGAGGAACCAGTGCAGTCCTCGCTGACACAGACAGCAGAGTCTTCCATCATGAAAGAGGCCATCTCTATCAGCAGGTAAGGCATTCCCTCAGCTCTGACTCCTCCCCAGAACCTGGCTTCTTTCAGGCCCCACAATTTTTCCTGTTTTTTTTTTTTGAGACAGGGTCTCGCTTTGTAGTTCAGGATGGCCCTGAGCTCACTATGTAGCCCAGGCAAGCCTCGAACTCAGCAATCCTCCTGTCTCTGCCTCCTGAGTGCTGGGATTACAGGCATGAGCCACCACGCCCAGCAATTTTTCCTGTTTTGCAAACATAACAGGTCCAGTTTGGTCTTAAGATTGCTCCTTTTCCTGCTTCAGTGGGTCCCCTGTTTTGGGCTCTGCCCATCTTCTTGTGCCTCCAGGCCCTCTGTGAGCCACAGGCCCTCTCTTCATAGCTGTGTGTATAGACAGAGCACTATCCTCCTGGTACACTATCTAGCTTGGATTTGCCCTCTCATGGATCTACATGGCATTTCACCACCTGAGCTAGTAACTCAGACTTTGCTCTGTGCTCCTCATGCGGATTCTTGTGGGGACTTTGTTTTCATGTCCCCCTTAGCTGACCTAGAGAGGCCACTCTTGTTTCCCCTTAATGTCACCCTTTGGAATGGTCCGCAGCATTCTGTAGGCCGTGCTTTGTGACTTCACATGATGATGCATTCAGGAGCCAGAGTGGTGGAGACCCTTAGCCGCATCCCTGTACCCTGTCCCAATGATACCTAGCAGAGAGAACAGCATGTTTTCTTTGAATGACTTGCAACACAAGTCATGTGCTTTGCGTCTTTCCAACTCAGGCTGATGACTCAGTTCTGGGAACCAGTCTGCAGCAGCAATTCTGCAAGAGGACTCAGGCGGTGCAGACAGGATCTGTGGTGCAGTGGCCCAGCTCCTCTGCATGAGTGTGGGATGAGGAGGGCCTGGGTCTTGAAGGCCACATGCCCTTGTGCTGGCTTCACAGAAGCCATGTTGTGGTTGGTCTTGTTTTGTCCTTTCCCAGGCCTCAGAGGCTGACCTGTGGATTGAATGTCTGGTGTGCACCTGTGGCTATCTTTCCCCTTGCACACTCAGAAGACAGAGGCCAACCAGAACTCTTCTTTTTTCTGTGTTATGATGTTAATGACAGGTATGATTGTGTCTAGGTAGCTCTGTCACCTGGGCTTCCCACAATGCCACTGTTACTTACGTTTCCTCTCTTGGAGATCCAGAGCTCAAATTACCTGTGGTTTCTGTCCACTTCCTGGGTGCTCCTCAGCTCCATCGGACATTCCATGTCCTCTATCTGCCAGTGCAGGGGCAGCACCCACTCTCCTGCTCCCTGTGGACTAGTCCAAGTTGGGGGTTGAGCTCCCCAAGCAGAAGGCACTCATTATTAACCTATTCCCTCCCTAAACTCAGCTCTGGAACTTGGGATGGATCCTGCAAACCCTATTCCTGCTTTGTAGCTGGGTTGGGGCCCTGCTAGAGCCTTGAAGCCCAGAAAGGGATGGGTCCTGCTCCCTCCCTTGGCTCCCTGCTTTGTCAGTGCCACAGTGATGGTTCTGAGACTGTGCTTTGACTTTGAGTCCAGAGGCAGCTGCTGGGTGCTGAGGCCAGGGCAAGAGCAAGGGCAGGAGCCCTCTCTCAGACCCTCAAGTATACTGTACGTAGGCACAAGTTCGGCTCCTCAGATGCCTGAGCTCTGTGTGGCGGGACTTCCCTACTTGAGGCAGAGTCCACAGAGCAGTGGGTGTTCCCCAGCAATAGGGGTTCCCCTAGCAACGTGAGGCTTCCCTGCAGGCAAAGGAGGAGCAGGAGGAGCAGGCCACCCTACAGGCACATGTGCTGCAGGTGCCTCTGAAATGCTCAGCAGAGCTCCTGGTCAGAGGCTCAACTTGCCCTCTGTTGCCCTAGTTCCAGGTAATGGGGCTGCCTTCCACAGTGACTCCTGTGTGTTACTTTGGTATCTCCCCTGGGTCCCTACAGTCCTCACATGCATTTCTACTCAGTTCTCTGCACAGGCTCCACTGTTAGCCTGTGCAGTGTGGCTTCTGCTTTCCTTCCTGGCCTCCTGAAGGCTGCAGGCCACTTTTTCTGGCTGCCAGCTCAATGTTGCTGCTCCCAGCAGCTTGGCACTGATGGATCATGCCATGCTTCACTTATTTCTACTTTCATGTGACACTGGCCTCCATCTGTGCCAATCAAGGCCAGAGATCCTCATGCTATGACCACCTTGAATGTTCATTCCTGAGAGAGGAAAAGCTGTCCTTAGGCTTTCTCTCCCAGTGACCTGCCTTGCCTGCCAAAGAGGTCGCCAAGGTCCTCCTGGCAGAGATGGGCTGCAAGGACATCTGGGCACTTGAACACAATCCTCTGCTGACCTGGTACCCACTCAAGGATAGGTGGCTGTGGTTGTGTCTTCCTGTGCACCCACCACTGTGGGTACAGGGCACAGCTTTATCTCTCTGTTAGACCTGGAGTTGGCGACAGTAGTATCTGAGAACCTAGCCATTGTGCAAAAGCCCCCTTCACTCCCTTCCTGGGGTCCTTGGGACTTCTGTGATGAACACTCACGTCTCCTCCTCCTGGTTTATCATAGGGCCCCGAAGGTTAGGCCAACCAGCTCCCTTGGGTCTGGGGTCCAATGACACCAATGACAGGGTCTCTATCATCTGTGGAGTCAGGTGCAAGGAACCTCATCCTTACATTGCTAGAAACTAGTTTTAGCTTGGAGAGCACTTGCGATTCCAGCATTGCATGTACAGACAAAGTAAAAGCAAGAGGTTACTACTAAGATCAAAATATATCATGATGTCCACATGACTCACTCCTGAAGAGCGGAACCACATGCCTACTTCAGTTCAACTGTGTCACTGTAGGCTTTCCTCCCACCCTTCTACTTATCTTCTCTCATCTCATCCTACCATCTTTTTGAAAAGACAGGAAGGGAAATAAAATACCATGATGGGAGCACCCCCAGTAAGGGAATAGAGCCTGATTTGGGGGATCAAAAGAAGCTCCGATAACAAGTGATGAAGCTGAGAATGTGACCAGTCAGTAGGAGTTAGGTTACAGTGGGGTTGAGCAGGGTGAAGATCATCCAGGTCTAGGAAATCTGGGAAGAGTCCAGGGCAAGAGCAAATGTAGCCATTATGTCCACCAGATGGAATCCAGAGTGGCTGATATGGACCAAAAGGAAAATGTTAGGAAAACGCCCAGCTTACCAGTGAATGCCAGGGGGCATAGACAAAACCCATTCTTCTCTTGCTCAGTTGGACAATGTACTGTGTAACCAATGATTGTAAAGAAGATTGTGTGCATCTGCCCTTTCCCAGTAGTGAAAAGAGCTTCTTTAAACAATGTTAATGGTAATGTAGGTTCCTGTTGTTTCTCTTGGTACTTTTTTTTTTTTTGAGACAGGGTCTCTCTTTGTAGTTCAGGGTGACCCTCAGCTCGCTATGTAGTCCAGGCAAACCTTGCACTCAGCAATCTTCCTGTCTCTGCCTCCTGAGTGCTGGGATTACAAGCATGAGTCACCACACCCGGCTCCCTTGGTACTTTTATATAGTGGAGACACTCAGGCTCTCCAAATACAGATGA
This sequence comes from Thryonomys swinderianus, assembly GCA_004025085.1. Classification (NCBI taxonomy): domain Eukaryota; kingdom Metazoa; phylum Chordata; class Mammalia; order Rodentia; family Thryonomyidae; genus Thryonomys; species Thryonomys swinderianus. The sequence continues at coordinate 5,773 of PVIC010031937.1, read as the reverse complement.
ATAAGTGGTGCAATCTCTCTCTCCACCCTTTCTTTCTGGGTCTCTTTTCCCTCTCTCTGTCTCCTCTCTCTGTCTTTCTGCTGCTCTCTCCCTTCCCTCTTCAGTATAAATGAGTCTACTATGCACATTTACTCTTCTTTCCCCCTTGAAAGATCAGTATATTTTAATGCAACCCAAGAAGTGAAATAAAATGATGCCAATTTACAATGCCCTCTTATTTTTACATTTGAGTATGTAGCCTCTTATGCAAAGAGCACATAACTTGGGGTGATATCTATTACATCAGGTAAGTAAGAGCTAGTTTTCTGCATTACTGGGACCTTCACTCAGCTTTCCATAGAAGCAGTCCCAACTATATAGCCCACTAGAGTTTGAATCCTCAGTGTTCTCCCCAAATTCCACCACTACTAAGACTCCTTCATTTGCCATTTCATAGCCACATCGGTTCAGAGCAATTTTACATAATTCTAGGGAAAAATTACTTCATAATTAAATTGATTATTAGACCTAGTTTTCTTGCCTATAAGCCACCTATGGCATTAACAAGACATAACTCCATTTTTGCCTCTAGTCACAACTAAGAACTTAGTGACCCCATGATGCTGTCTGTGTTGCTCTAGGACAGAGTACAACAGTTGAAGACATCCGGTAGATGGACAAATTCTTTCAACTTTTTTTTTTTTTTTTGAGACAGGGTCTCACTTTGTAGTTCAGGCTGGCTCTGAGCTCACTATGTAGCCTTGAACTCAGCAATCCTCCTGTCTCTGCCTCCCCAGTGCTGGGATTACAGGCGTGAACCACCACGCCTGGCAATGGACAAATTCTTAATTCATAGCAGTTCCTCATTGTTCCAGGATATGTCAAACTACTGCACTCTGAGTGACCTGTTACATTCATTACTCCCATGTAGTGAATAAAGTGTGGCAAGTCCCGGGTCTTTCATCTTTGCTGACCAGAGCAGCATGGATCAAGCCTCAAACTCAGCTCTTTCCACAGGTCTCATCTTACTATCTTTTCTGTATCATTAATTAATTCACCTTGTGTTACTGTGGCTCAAAGACGACTATGACTTACTACAGAGGTTCTAGCAACATCCCCTTTCCCTGTTTTCTATACATATCCATTTTTATTTCTGCATTCTCTCAAACATTTGCTTTAAAATTTCCTGTTTTTAGACCCAGTGTTTCTGTACACATTGCATAGCTGTGCTGTTTTTAAACTACCATATTAACCTTTTAATAAGTGTGTTTAGACCAATTCACATTTAACATACTTAAGGAATTATATAATATTTGTTGCCTTAAGCCTGACATTTCTATTTTTGTTTTTCACTTCCCTATTTTATTTCCCCTGCTTTCAGATGGGTTGGTTGAACATGGCTTTAAATTTCCAATATTTTTGTTTGGTTCTGCTTTTGTGTCTCTTATTTCTTGGCCAAATCAATGTTTCCTTCTTTTTTTTTTTTTTTTTTTTTTTTTTTTTTTTTTTTTTTTTTTTTTTTTTTTTTTTTTTTTTTTTTTTTTTTTTTTTTTTTTTTTTTTTTTTTTTTTTTTTTTTTTTTTTTTTTTTTGAGACAGGGTCTCGCTTTGTAGCTCAGGCTGGCCCTGAGCTCATTATGTAGCCCAGGCAAGCCTTGAACTCAGCAATCCTCCTGTCTCTGCCTCCCAAGTCCTGGGATTACAGGTGTGAACCACCACTCCTGGCAATGTTTCTTTCTTTTGCAAAATTTAAAAAATTTGTCCTGACATGTTTATAATTCAATGAAATATTTTTATGATGGTTTTTTAAATGTCTGCCATGTCACTTCAATATCTCTTATATCAGTGTTGGTGTCTGTCTGTTCTCTTTTAAAATTCAAGTTGAGATCTTCCTAGTTCTTGGTATGACAAGTGACTTCCAAATGAAACTGGACATTCTGGCACTATGATAGGAGACTCTGCCTCTGATCTAAACCTTGTGCTTTATCTGATGTCTTTGATGCTGACAGGGTTAGGGGAGCTCCACCTCATTAGCGCCGAGTGGGATCCAGGGCAACCTGACCCAACCCCATTTGAGCACTATAATGCACTATGGTGCTTCTTAAACCCTGGAGGATTTCATGTGCTTCCATTTCAAGTTTGACATAGAGACAGCTTAAACACTTAGCAATATATATTGTTATATTTTCATTCATACTGAAGAATAATTGTGATCTCAAAGAGTGATAATTTATTGTTATTTATTAATAATAATTTTTTATTTCCAAGTTGACTCAATTAACAGCCACCAGGGATCTGAAGGGACACTGTTATCTTCTGCCCTAAAGATGTCAGGTACCTCTTGGTGCTGTCCCCTGGTTCTGGCCTGTGATTGGTGTTAAGAGACTGTTTGATGTAAACATGCATCGAGGGAATTCCTATCACTTGTTTTTCAGCTCCTATTGTTGTAGTACCCACCCTGGTGTGAAGACTGGAGAAATGGTGAATCCTGAGTAAGTTAGGGATCAACTAGAGTGAGGGGTCTGTTGTCCCTTGTACTGCTCTGGTGTCTTTGCCCAGTCAGTAGTCTTAGGCAAGTGCAGGTTCAGGAACAAGTGCAGGAACAGAATGGAATCCATGAGACTTGGGGACAGGAGAGTAGAAGAACTGCTTGGGATTCCAAGTGAATGCACACACAAGTTCTAGCAGAGCCCTGAGGAGATCAGTTGTAATTTCCACTGAGATGTCATTTTAATTTATCTCAGATTTGGAAAGCAAGTTCATTGAAGTTCAGCAGACGTAATGGATACATTGAGCATTTTACTTGGACACGTAAGAAACATCTCAGATGTTGAGTGCTTGTTACGCTTCAGCTGTGGTAGACCACTGTCTTGGTTTTGAAAGTGAAAGAGAAGAGGCTGGAGTTCTGGTTACTGTGAGATATTCATGGGAGAGTTGTGGCCCTAGAGTGTCTCAACCATTTTGCTACTTGTTTGTGAAGTGAAGTTTTTTTTGTTGTTGTTTTGTTTTGACCAACAGCTGAGGTCTCACACAAAAAGGAACAGAAGCATTTGGGTTGGTTCAATGAGTCAGCAAAGACAAGTACTGAAGATGAACACCACATGACCAAAATAGCAAAGTCTCACATAAGAGAAATGCATAATTTAAAGGGGAAAGAAAATATTTATTCTGCATAGTAAACAATAGCAGGAAGAATGAATCAGAAAACAATTGTTGGAGGCAAGTCCTGGAGCCCTTCTGCTTGGTCCCTACTAGCCATCCTTGCTCCTATGAACTGGGGAGCCTAAAGACAGAATGTCACCTGACTGACTCTTTAGCATGAGAAAACACCTCTCAGTCACTGATCTACCTCAGGATCTGCATTGCAATAGCCTGGACTGAGGGTTCAACAATCCAATTAGATTTGGTATGTCATTCTAATCTAATTCACTTTGGAGGGCTTAGTTTGAATTATAGGAAAACTTTCTATTAATAACTTTATAGTCCAAAATATGGAAAAACTACTAATTTACCATGAGACAATTCTTTGGTAGAATAACACAGATAAGTAGTAGTTTGCTTGCATATGTCTGGATGTGCATGTGCCTGTGTGCCTGTGCATACGTGTGTGTGTGTGTGTGTGTGTGACTCCTAGTTGACTATACAACTCTGAGCTGCACTTCTAGACAAATTTGGGGTTTTTATTGTCATAATATTCTTTAGCAATAATTCAAAAAAGTCCATTTCCAACAGAGCAAAAAGTTATATAGGAAAATGACCAACAATATTAAAATTATATTATCCTTTATGAGGATGAGTAATGAATGCACAGTTCTCACTTAACTAGTAACTATGTAGGTAACAAAAAAACCCCACCTAATTGTACATAACAGTTGGGAAAAATGACATATTGAGTCTAAGTTTTAAAACTAATGAACAAGCCTAAATACTTTGCTGAGGTTATATTCCATGTTTAAAAAAAATATTCTTCACCCAGGAACTTTCCACATAGTTCAATGACAATAGGTCAAAGAAATGGAGAGGCTGATGCTGCTGGGGGGCAGAGAACAGCACTGATGTCCAGGAGTTTGTCCTAGAGGGCTTCTCTGTGGTCCAGCACCTGGGGAAAGTCCTCTTCCTGCTGCACCTGCTGGCCTACCTGGCCTCTGTCATGGGAAACTCCCTCATCATCACGATCACCTGGACTGATTGGCGCCTCCACAAGCCCATATACTTCTTCCTCAGCACTTTCTCCTTCTGCGAATGTGGTGGCATCCCTGCAGTTATCCCTAAACTCCTCACCATCTTTCTGTCAGGAAGGCAAGTGATTTCCTTTGCTGCCTACTTCACACAAGCATTTGCTTTTCTTTTCCTGGGTACAACTGTTTTCTTCCTGATGGCTGTGCAGTCCCTGGATTGGTACCTGGCCATCTGCAGACCTCTCCACTACTTCAGAATCATGACCCCAAGGGTGTGTTTCCTGCTGGTCACTGGCTCCTTTTCTTTGGGATTCTGGCTCATGCTGGTTCCATTTACAAAGCTGTCCCAGCTGTCCTTCTGTGGGCCCACTGTCCTCCCTCACTTCTTCTGTGATTTTGGACCCTTGGCTCATCTCTTCTGCTCTGACACCAGATCTATAGAAATGCTGTTTTTCATCTTACCATTCTTTGTCCTAGTTACTTCCCTCCTTGTAACCATCGTCTCCTACAGCAACATGGTGGTCACGATAGTGCACCTCCCGACAGCCCAGTAGCGGCAGAAAGCCTTCACCTGCTCCTCTCACCTTGCTGTCCTATCTCTGATGTATGGCAGCTGCGTCTTCATTTACATGAAGCCAAAGCAAATGAGCAGACTGGAGCCCAACTGAGAGGCTGCTCTAGTGAACATGGTGATGCCGCTGCTGAACCCTGTCATCTACACCCTGTGCAACAAACAGGTCCACCGGGCACTCAAGGACACTCTGACAAGAGTGAAGTTACAGAAGTAGAACCACAACCTTTTAATAGAGGAATGCACCTTCCTTCCACCTAATCTAACTTTTTTCTATTTGTGCATTTGTCTATGTAAGTTTGAAAATGTGTCAGTTTTTTCAAGCTCTGCTTGTTTAGTCTTTTGATAAATCTGGAAATTGAATTCATAACTTTGTGAGGAACGTGCCAGAACCACTGTACTAAATCTTCAGGCCTTGTTTAGTCTTGCAATGGTGACCAATTTATTCAATAGTCTAATCTGAAGGCTTTGAGTCTTCCTTTTGTTTAGATGAGAATATATTCTTTCATTTTAAATTAATAGTAATGAAGAGCCTCTTCTACATGGATTTGTTTCATACATTGAATCCCCAAATGGGGAATCTGTGTTTTCAAGGATCTGCTTCTGGTGAGTGCATGGTGGGTCGAGAAGGGTATTCACAAGTACTGAGAGTATAAATATGATATAGAACTGGACACGGTGGCTCACATGTATAATCCCAGTACTTGGGAGGCAGAGAGGAGGATTGCTGAGTTCTAGGCTTGCCTGGGCTACATAGTGAGCTCAGGGCCAGCCTGAACTCCAAAGTGAGACCCTGTCTCAAAAAGAAAAAGAAAGAAAGACAGAAATGATATAGCTCCTTTATGGTCAGTATAGTGAATTTTGGAAGGGTAAAGGGTACTTATGTAAACATAACTGGAATAATGTCAACATATTACCTCACCATATAATTATTATAAATTGTGGATATTTGCATATATAAATAAATGTCTTCAAAACTCTGCTTCCCACTGTGATGAAAACTTATATAATCTCTCCATTAAGTCTTTGCCCACACCTAGGCCTTC
>PVIC010031936.1:0-20951 GCA_004025085.1 Thryonomys swinderianus | reverse complement strand
CAATGCTGGGCGTGGAGACTCACGCCCACCAGCAATCAACACCGCATACCACAATGCCGGGCGTGGTGGCTCACGCCTGTAATCCCAGCACTCGGGAGGCAGGGACAGGAGGATTGCTGAGTTCGCGGCGGCTTGCCTGGGCTCCATAGTGAGCTCAGGGCCAGCCTGAACTACAAAGCGAGACCCTGTCTCCAAAAAAAAAGCAAAAAAAAAAAATATAAATAAATAAATAAATAAATAAATAAATAAATAAATAAATAAATAAATAAATAAAATTTCTACAAGAATGCAAAGGAAGGAAAAATTGTTTCAAAAATTAATCCATTTTATATTCAGGAATTAGATTCTTACCTCTTCTTCCTGACTCCAAATAATGAAATTCTATGATTAATCGGGATTTAAAAAAATCTAATCTGAAAGGTCAGATTAAAGATAAATTTTAAATATGGTTCATAAGAGATTACTAACCTAAACAGAATCTTTCCAAGGAATGGAATACATTGGAACTATTAATAGTAACTATTATTATTCCAATTGGAATTGGAATTTTGTGTTATTTTACACAGGCAAAATCAAGAATCCATAGGAACTATCACAAGTAATCTGATAGCCATTCAAAAGACTAGAAACATACATGAATTACCTGTAGAGGTATACAGATTAGCGTATGGAAGATACTGCAGGCCACTTTGAAGAATACATACCTTAAATAATTAGTGTACACTCAGGAAAAGGTTTTCCAACACTACCAAGGTTTTTTTTTGGGGGGGTGGTTTTTTTTGGCAATTAAAAGCACTCTAGGGCTGGGAATTTAGCTCAAGTGGTACTGCTCTTACCTTGGAAGAACAAAGGCCCAACTTTGATCCCCAGTACAGCAAAAAAAAAAGTGCTAAAAGTATTCTAATTTACCCAATAAAGCAGGGGGTGGGGAGTCCAAAATTCAAATTTACAACATTTAGTAGAGGATAAACAGAGTACTACAGTGATACACCACAAATCTCTCAGTATTTGAAAACTACAACAAATTAGCTCAGTTATTTTACCGCAGAAATAGTTACTTCCAAGATGGTTCACACTTGGTTGCTAGGATATGTAGCACCAGTGAAATCTGAACTCTGTACGTTTAAGTTCACTGAATAAGGATTGTAGGACAGGTGTAGCCAAGGTTAATTGTAAGGGCACAACTTGATAAATGTTCAGTTGAAATGGCAGAGTACAAGCTTGGCAATCCTCCCAAAAACCAAGACTCAGAGGCTTAAACATTAGCTGTAAATGTTAATTTATAGTAGTAGTGAAAAATAATTTGGCCTTCAGAAAATTTAAGATTTAGAATGATATGTACAAAGAAAAAGTCAAACAATTCATATAAAGTACAAAACTGATAAAAGAAAAAGCTCTTAAACATGTTACATCTATAATTCAAAGGCCACTTTAATGTGGTGCATATATGAGCCATACAGAAGTATAATTTATACCATCTGAGCTTGCTGAAGAGCAAGAGGATAGCTGGTATTTTAATTAATATGATGGCAATTCTGTGACTATTTCCACATAAAGTTGCTTCTTACAACTTAAGACCATGAACTCAGAGTCAGATAGGAAATATAGACATGGGGCTGAAAAAATTTTCTCATAGTCATATGGAAAAGAATCACAGTTCACAGAAAAGATCTGAATACCTTGTTTTCAGTCATTTTGAAACTGTCCAGATGTTAGGATAGCTCTCACTTACCGAGAAATACTGTTCAGCTTCAAGCTGATCTTGCAACTCCCGCATTTGCCCTTCATTTCCTCTATATTGTCTTTGGATAGAAGGAAAGAGAGTAAACAAGTGTTACTTATAATAAACATTATATTTTTCTTAGTATGCTTGAGTTGCTACAGTTAAAAACAACTCACTAAAATAACTTTAGTTTTGTAAAAGTATACTTCATTATATGGTGTTACTTTAGTTATTAAATGGTCAGGCCACACTGTCTGGTTGCATCTTGCTCCTTATAAAATCCTAGTGGTACGTAAAGTTGAAGGAATCCTTCTCTAAGCTCATGTATAAGAGACAATTAACCGTGGATCTATCTAAACTGCTTTAAAAATGTTTAAAAGTTTTGTGGGAAGATACACGTAGAAAAAAAAAGCAGTCCTAGTGATACATTTTACATGTCTTATGCAGTTAAGTAATCAAAAACAGAATCCATGATATTAAATGATAATTCAGTAATACAGTTTGGCGAATTAAGCTCAAGGAGAGGATGGGAGGCATTAATAATTAGGTAAAGAATATAATGGGAAAGCAAAACACTGACAAAAGAGCAGGAACACAGACAAAAAAGCAACACTACATAGCACAAACATAAGCAAAACTCACATGAAAACAGATTCAGACAGAAGGAACATAACTCATATACATACTTTCAAGTATTAGTAATTTCATCTACAACTGCTAAAATGTAATATTACATAGTAATAGCTTTGCATTTACATTGTATAACAAGTCATGTGGTTGATACAAAGTATTTTATAAACATCCACTGTGTCCTGAGTGAGACTACTTGAGGAGCAGGATAATATAGTACATATTAACTGGTGAAAATGATGGCTTTAAAAGCAAAAGAGAATTTCACCAATCTGACCATCAAAACCTACAATTTTATCCAAGAAAGACTGTTTTGTAAATGAATCTTGACTTGGTGTAAGATATACTTAACTTCAATACTAAAATTTTTAAAGCATGTCCTTATAAACTCTGAAAGCAATATAAACACCTTGTTTTGTCTCCATGTCAAGTGAGCAGGCATATCACATCTTAAAAATAACAGAAAAAGAGGGCTGGAGGGTTAGCTCAGTGGTTCTGGTGCCTGCCTCGTAAGCACAAGGTCCAGAGTTCGATCCACAGTAACCACATACAATGCTGGGTGTGGAGACTCACGCCCACCAACAATCAATACCACATACCACAGTGCTGGGGGTGGTGGCTTATGCCTGTAATCCCAGCACTCAGGAGGCAGAGACAGGAGGACTGCTAAGTTTGAAGCTTGCCTAGGCTACATAGTGAGCTCAGGGCCAGCCTGAACTACAAAGCGAGACCCTGTCTCAAAAAAAACAAAAAAACCCCCCCAAAAAACAAAAAAAAAAAACAAAAAGAAAAAAGACACCTTGCACTCTGACATGATCAAAGAAACAAGACAAAAAAGTCTACAGACTTACTACATCTAATTCTAGTCTGTAAAAGAGAAACTATGAACATCTCTCTTAAGGTAGACAACTTTAATTAAAAGAAATTTATTCTTGAGTTTTGTAATTCTGCTCTCAAGAAATATGATGATTTTATGGATATGAAAATCTAAGAAAATTCTGAGTTTTGCATCATAAACCGATGTATTATAAAATCAGCAGTCTTGGAATTTTTCTCCCTTTCAGTATCTATACTTTTAATTAAGTGACTATGTCTCTCCAAAACCTGTGAAAGCATTGTAAGTCCTTTTATTTTTAATTATAAAATTTTTTTTTGAGACAGGGTCTTACTTTATAGTTCAGGCTGGCCCTGAGCTCACTATGTAGTCCAGGCAAGCCTTGAACTCAGCAATCCACCTGCCTCTGCCTCCCGAGTGCTGGGATTACAGGTGTGAGTCACCATGCCTGGCATTGTGGTGTGTGGTAATGACTGCACTTGGTATTGTTTTATGTGGTTACTGGGGATCAAACCAGGGATCTTGGGCTTGCTAGGAAGGCGCCTGAACCACTGAGCTAAATCTCCGGCCCAATGCTTTTATTTCTAAATGCTCTTTCCTGTCTTTCCTTCACAAACTGAGTGTATAATCTGAAAATACAGTAAGACAATAAGCCAATGATGAACACAATAAAGAATCCACAATGGTATTTTCAAGACTTACTTTGTAAGCTGAGCTAACTCAAATTCTAATAATCTCTTGGCTTCCAGTACAGTATTTATTTCCTGTTTCATCTGCTTTTCTAAACCTTTTAAATTATCTGCCTCAAAAGCCTGAGTCTTCAGTTCATTTTGTAACAGTAGCCGCTTATTTGATTCCTGCTCCAACTGCAGTGTTAGATTCTTAACCTATGAGTGAGAAAAAGAATTAGTATCTTCAATCTCTATAATTACTCAAATCTCCAAAACATTATTTATTAGAATATTATTTTTTAGACTTATAAAGAATATTAGTGTTCTAAGGCTATCAGTAAGTCAAATCAATTCCTAAATTCACACATAAGGTCTCATAGAAAATTATAGTTTCTTTCTCCCTCAATCAGCATGTAAATTGTGGCTTACAAAAGCCACTTCAGGGGAAGGAGTTCTCAAAAGTACTTAAATTTATCTATTCACTTAGGTTTTTGTTCTAATCTACAATTCTCTGAAGCTTACAAAACTGAATAATTATTTTTTAAAAACTAGTACAGTAATACCTTGTTCATGAATGCTTCTAATTACAAATAATTCAATTCATAAACAAAAGTGTTTGGCAAAATTTTGCTTCCATACACAAACTCTGCATCAGGTTACAAAGACAATCACAGCCATTTTTCCCAAAATTGTGAAACAAATTAAGTTTATAAACTAAGGTATCACTGTAAATATTTGTAATACATGGTCTATAGGGTATGTAGTTCAGGTTGGCCTCAAACTCGTGGTGATCCTCCTGCCTAAATCTCCTGAGTAGTGGGATTATATGCTTGTGTGGCAACACCCAGATCTTTAAATTATATTTTGGATTGCACAGGTAAGAGAAACCATATGACATTTAAAACTTCTATGTCTGAGTATTTCACCAAACATTAAAAATGCATTCATTTTCCTACAAATTAAATTTATCCTCTTTATAGTTGAGTAATTATATGTACACTTTTTTATGTATTTATCTGTTGATGGTCATCTAGGCTGTTTTCATAATGTCAAATATTTTATTCTCATAATGACTGGCAATGTTTTTATGGTCTCCTTGTCTACTTCTCTAATCCTACTACGGCCATTCTTTACAAGGTGATCATATTATTTGAATGCTTAAATGCAATCCTCCACCTTTCCTTTTGCTTTGCAGTACAGAGAACACATTTAAACTTACTCATTCTTCAGCCCTCACCTTAAACATCACACCCACAGCAAGGTGTTCCCTTTCAGTTAACTGTCGCTCTTGTAATTACTATTTTAATGTCTATTTTCCCCCCTCTGGGCCATAAATTATAAACAAGATTATATTTTTTAACCTCAGTAACCGCAACCCCTTGCATAGAGTCAGGCAAATAATGATACTAAAAATTTTTTAAAATGACTGAATGCTATTTTTCTAATTTTCAACATACATTTCCCTCCTGTGAGCTAGCCCCAATAGGTATCTCTAATCTCTTTTCTTTTTGGTCAAATCCTATTTACCAACAGGAGATTAAGGTTTGCACCTATAGCTCTTATGCAAGTTTTAAACAACATAAAAACTTTGGCCCTCAAGATTCTCAACACGTCTTTTTTTCTCTGGTCACAACTGCTTCTGTTTGCCCCATGTTTATCCACCTTCTTCTTATCTACCCTGTACTTGTTTATCAGTGACTTGGGAACAGTGTCACATTCAGTCTTACAGATACTTTCTGGAACAAATATAGTAACTGTCAAGATATAAGGTCTTTCCCTCAATTTATTAGCAGCTTTATAAATGCATACTCTGCTTTTTATCAATTTAAGCTAGTGAAGACTGCAGTTTACCTTTCTTTTTTCTTCCTAGTTTCAGAGAAATGCCTCTCTTTTGGGTTTCAAAATTCCTTATAACAAAGATTTATTTTTTTTAGTAGTCAATTAACTATGGGATTTCAATATAGTTGTACTGTCACCATGGAAAATAAAACAGACCCTGTGGGGTGAACGCTCAACTCAGATGTTATGAAAGGGGTACAGGTATGCTCTTTCAGTCAAATCTTCATGGTGGTTACATCACAAATAACAGCTCTTCATTCATAACTTAAAATGTTTCTTTCTTAAAAGGCAAACAAAACTGGTATTTTTGTTACCTCATCCTCCAACCTGTCCTTATTTTCAGTCACATGCTCCAGCTTTTGCTGAGCCTGTTTCAGATCAACGTCAAGCATGGAACACTGCTTCTCAATCTGAACAACTCGATTTTCAGCCTTCTCTCGGGCCTTTCTCTCTTCCTTCAGTTTTTTTTCCATCTCTGACAGAAAAGTTGCAAATATACATTTAAAGAATGCCTTTTAAGGGTTGGGGATACAGCGAGGCATGGAGGGGGAAAGAAAAAAAGAAAGCCTGTATACTTTTCATTTATAGTCATATAAACTGGTTTTAAAGCCTCTATTATTTCTTATCCTGGGACTACAATAAAGCTATCAATTATAGAAGTTCTAAACTTTTTTCGGGCAGAGGGGAGTATCAGCAATCAAACTCAGGACCTTGTGCTTACCAGGCAGGTACAGTGTCACTTTCCCCTTTTTAAAGAAGTTCTAAACACTTGAATAATTTATATGGGAAGAATCTCTAAAGGAAAAGTTATAAAACAAATGAAGTAACAGAAGTAATACTTTCCAAATCTAGCCCTTGCCAAATGGTATGAGGCCATTCAGTATAATTTTCAGATCAGAAGGTGAGGATATAGCAGGAAAGACAGTAGAGAAACAAGGAAGAAAGATGAAAATAGGGCAAAAGCAGAAAAATAAGAAGCTTGCTGCAAAGCAACACTGACGATAACAAGAGAAAAAGGGAAAGCCACTAGAATTTAGGAAGAGGACTGCCCTCTAAAATGAGAGAGAAGATAATGATGAATAAGGGCGTAAGAGACTAGTAATTAAGAGAGAGGAGGTCACACCTAATGTTTTCATTATTTCTTTGTCAAAAAAGGGGAAACGTTCACATTTTTTAAAGCCAGAGGGATAAAAAAATGCAGCAAAGATTTGAGAAGCTGAAGTCTGGGAGAAGGAATTGATGAATGATATAAAAAAGTCAACAGTACCAGAGATATATAAATAATGACAGTCTCAAGTTGGGGATAAGGCACTGGACTAATATTCATCACAAGCACAGTATTACTTAAAGTAAAAAATAAATCTGAAGTGGACGGCTGTCTGAACTAGAGCTATGTTCAGGCATGACACAGTAGAAATATAGAGGAAGGAGAAAACTGAAGATGCAGAGCAAGAAAGCCGATGAATTTCCCAAGGAAGTTTCCAAGAATGGATGAGGGAAGAAAAAAAAAAGAAAGAGCTAAAAAACAGAAAGAAGCTTCACTTTTATAAAAATAAAATGATATTAAAATAAGGACACTAGAAGTTAAAATTGTAATTTAAAAATAAAGTATTGGGCCACAGATTTAGCCCAGTGGTTCTGGCATCTGCCTAGAAAGCTCAAGGTCTTTGGCTCGAGACCCTGCCTCAAAAAATAAAACAAACAAGTAAGTAATAAAGTATTAAAGGCAGGCATTCTTTTTCTCGACTTTGTACTACTTCCTACTACAAAATATTTTGATAGAAAATTTTTTGTAAGCATTAAAAGAATCACAAAATATTACTGACACTTACCACACATTGCAACAGACTTTGCCTCTTCAATAGACTGATGTTTGTCAGTTAAGCGAGCTTTGGTAACTTTGTGTTCATTTACCTCTTGTTCTAACCTTTGTTGTAATGACTTAAGCTCATAGTTTAAATCTATCTCTAAATTGTTCTTTTCCTGTAAAAGTGGAATGAGAGTCATGTAATGAACTGTGCAGTAAGCACATGGTTAACTCTTACATTAATATATAAGAGATAAATGTTTTACTTTCATAATCATAAAATATATATAGCTAAAAACAAAATGTCACCTTTTCTTTACCTCCTCCCTTCTCCCATTTCAATGATTAACCTTGGCTGAGGTAGACCATGATCTACCCATAGTCACATTGAGAATGATTCACTGCTAGGATAACAAACACAGCATTTCTTTTAGTTTTTAAAAATTTTGCCACTACCTTAAAAATATTAAATTATTTTTATCTTCATTTGCATCTACACTCATATTTACTTTCTTCTGACAAAACACGCATTCCATGGCAAGTCAGTGAGATTGGAATGGAGAATAAATAGAAATGAATCCCATACCTGCTCGCACACTTCTACTCTTCCTTTTTTTTTTTTTTCCTTTTGAGACAGGGTCTTGCTTTGTAGTTCAGGCTGGCCCTGAGCTCAGTATGGTGCCCAGGCAAGCCGCCGCGAACTCAGCAAACCTCCTATCTCTGCCTCCCAGGTGCTGGGATTACAGGCGTGAGCCACCACGTCCGGCATTGTACTCTTCCTTTTTTTATACTATTTCCACATATATACCAGTATGGCTATCAAAAATCTATCCTAATTGTTCAAAATATGTCCACGGGACAAGATTAGTAGTAGCTTTTCTGATGATCTTATGACATTTTGTGACAGCACAAAAAAAGTGAGTCCTAGGTCTGCAAAGTATCTGTTTCATCCTTTCCTAAGCACAATAGGTAAGAGAGGATAACTGATGACATTTCTGATTGCTAAGAAAATCCTAAATGTAAAGGCCAATCACCTTATTCCCTTTTCTATTTTGCTAAATTTTACTAGCAAAATGGAGTAAAGTACGCATGGTCCACAACATATTTATCCTTTATTTTCCTTTTTAAAGGACTTCACGGTGGGAATCAGTACCTTCATCTTATCCATATATAAAGAAACTACAGGGAAAAAATTCATGAAATTTTTCCCAAATCAATTTGTGATAATCTAACATTCTTAAAAGTTCAAAGAAAAAATAGTAAAACAAGATGTTAAATAAGATATAGATCCTTCCACATACCAATGAACTAACCAAACATAAAAACTTTTAGATATCTAACTTCATAAACATTAGAAATGAATGCTACTTTATAAAATAATCTTTAATCTCTGATAACTAGTATTATCTCTCAATTGGTACATGTTAAGCCATTTACCTTTTCTGAATGATTAAGCATATCTTGAGCCTCTTTTCTTTCTCCTTCTACTCTTTCAAGATTATGTTTGAGATGCTTCACTTCCTCTTGTAAAGATGTGATTCGAACTATCCAATGAGAAAATAATTGAAGTTTCTTATTATTAAAAAGTCTTTTTGTTCAGAGCAATTATTAAGATTTTAGAAATGTATTAAATTTTCTGATCAGACAAAATTTACTAGGTTTTCTTGGTTGTAAACACAGTAACTAGAGTATGTGGTAATAAAAATATCAAGAGTAATTTAGAATTACATAATACATATCCATTATTTTAGTGGGGTTTTTTTTGCAGTACCAGGGATTGATCTTGGGTCCTTGTGCTTCCAAGGTAGGTGCAGTACCACCTGAGCTAAATCCCAGTCCCATTATTTTATAAGTGGTCAAAAAGATGAGGCTTGAGTGTAGGCTAGAAATCACACCTAAGTCCTTACTGAGTGTTCAAAATGAGTATTAAATGTTTTGGTCTTTTGAGACAGGGTCTCACTTTGTAGTTCAGGCTTACCCTGAACTCACTATGTAGTCCAGACAAGCCTCAAACTAATGGCAATCCTCCTGCCTCCTCTTGAGTGCTGAGATTATAGGCATGGCGCAAGTATTAAATGTTATGAATGTGCCAGATACTCTACAAAATCTCTAGTAAAATTGCCTTTAAACTTAATAGAGCCAAACCCCATTTTTATATAAAGGAGAGTTTTAAAGAATTCAATTGTTCTAACAAAGCTTAATTTTAAACCTACCAGAGGGCCACACAGGATCTAGGCAATAATCATTAATTGATTCTAATAGCAAAAAGAGAGCCAGACTTTATGTGCTTCCTAAGACCTAAATACTAACACGTTAAGTATTTCTGCCAAAGTTCTACCAGAAATGGAAAGCTTCTAAACAGGTCAAGGCCTGGATCTAAAGTACTACAGGAGATAGAACACCGTATAAAATGAAACCAGATGAAATCAGTAAAATTTAGAATGGGAGATACTCATAGGCAAAAAACTTGATTTTTTTTTTTGGCCCCAAGTATCAGCAATGATGAACTACCAAGAAGAAAAAAAAGAAAGTATGAATTTAAACACTTAAGGAACATATTAATGAAATATAATGTGCAGACCTTTGGATTCTAACTCAACCAGAATAAATTCAGTAAAGTAAAAAATTTGTGAGATTAGAGAAATATGAGCACTGACTAGATATTTCTTAATATTAAACAATCATCAGTTTTTCCAGCTTTGATAATATTATGGATAAATTTTTTAAAAATTATCTTCTAATGCTGGGCGTGGTGGCTCACGCCTGTAATCCCAGCACTCGGGAGGCAGAGACGGGAGGATTGCTGAGTTCGCGGCGGCTTGCCTGGGCACCATATGAGCTCAGGGCCAGCCTGAACTACAAAGCGAGACCCTGTCTCCAAAAAAGCAAAAAAAAAAAAAATCTTCTTTCAGAGACAGTGAGGTATTTACATTAAATGATGCAATGCCTGAAATATCAGAGGACTGGGAAGGGGAGGTAGAGGAATAAAATGACACAAGACTGGCTACCAGATGAGGACTGAAGCTGGATGATGAATACATAGCAAAGTCATTATGCTATTTTACTTTGCTATAGGTCTGAAATTTTCCACCATAAAAAGTTAAAGAAGAAATTAGCCAAATACTACTGCAGTTTTTGTTAAAAAAAATCTTTTTAAAATGGTTGACTTTGAGAGTATCTTTTATATTTCAGTCAGAAGAATCACTGATAAATTTAACAGATGAAAAGCTTATCCTTTCAGTTAAAACTTTCAATCTTCCATGACATTTCAATCTCTCTCTACTCATTCATCTTCATTAAGCTGCTATGATCTTCAGAAGCTTGCTTTCTCTGGAATAGCAGCCTGTCTGATAAACTATTCAACATGTTGGCAAATGACAAGGTCTCAGCTCATGTCTATTAAGAACCATAACCAATACTCTTTTCATCTTTAAAGTTATTTAAAGAAAAAAAAAAGGAATACGCGACACAGATCAACAAGGCTTAAAACACTTGCTGTCCAATTATGGTTTAAAAGTCTTTCTCACACATACAAAGACCACCAGTGTACACAGAGGACATTCAGTGAGGGACTCACAATTATGGCTGGCAGAAATCCAGTATCCTAAACTGAAATAAATTTATACTGTAAGGACCCAAAATTTCTTAAGGACAATAAAAGATTAATATAAAGACTATGGATTTTTTGTAACACTATATATTTTTATATAAGAGCTCACATAAATTGTGTGCATTTTAAAAGAGCATCTGAGGTCTGATCTACATTCAAGTTCAAAAGGAAAACAGAAGAACTGAAAAAAGATTAATAGTATCATGCAGTGAATTTTCCTAACTTTTACCAATACCAAAAAAACCCAGATTCTGGGTTTTTTTATAAACCACTGTTGATGAGCATTATGAATGATGGTCTATGGTCTCTTCCTGGGAAGCAAGCCCTTCAAGACTTTGCCAAAACAGGAGGAAGCAAAATTTTAGAATTAAAAAATTTCTAGAAGTAAGCTAATCTCCAGGGTTTATAGACACAGCAGGAGATGAGACTTTGGACATTAATACACTATATAAAAGGCCTCAGAAAATTTGACTTAAGAAAATATGAAGCATTCCTAATACAGATACTATTTTCTTGGTTATACTCGGTTTTATTTTAAGCCGGTGCTTGAAAAGGAAGATTGCGTAACACTGTTCAGCTGTGAACCAATGGGAGCTTCTAATTTCTGTCTCCATAGTCACAAGGACTGATCTTAACCTCTCTCCACAGAATTATGGTTAATCATCAAGTCCCATGAGACCCAAACTATGTTCCCATCTGTGACTAAGGTTAAAACGCAATCCCCTTCTCCCAACAGACCTCTTTTTCCTGAGAGGTCTGGCAATGTCCATTTATGATCTGCTTTGAGTAAGTAGTATGGCTGCTGCCACTACCAGGATCAGAAGAGAGTGAGAAGTAGCTAAAGCCAGACATTTTGACAAACAAACTGAATGTTATTTACCATTTTTAAATGATTAATTTATTCTGTTAGGTTTTTGTTTTGCTTTGTTTTGTTTTCTGAGACAAGGTCTTACTATGTAGTTCTGGCTGGCTTTGAATTCACTGTGTAGCTCAGGCTGGCCTCAAACTAGTAGTGATTCTCACTAGTAGCCGCTTCCTCAGCCTCTTGACTGCTGGGATTATAGACTGTGGCAGTAAGACAAGCTCTTCACTGTTAGTTGTACTCGATCTTAGGTTCAGAACAACTGATAAGTCTGTCCTAACCTTCCCAAGTACCTAACTCTTTATGGTAATGGGATTCTAGTTCTGGAATTGTATTTCTTTTTCCTATTAACAATGAATGAGAAAGCCAGGTACGGTAGCATGCCTGTAATTCCAGCACTTGGGAGGCTGAGGCAGGTAAATTGCTGGGAGTTCAAGACCAGCCTGAACTACAAAATAGCAAGATCCTGTCTCAAAAAAAACAAAACAAAACAACAATGCATAAGGAATTCCATGATTTAAACAATGCTAATACCCTGTGCCTCAATTGGTCTCAGGTATAAAAGTCAGAAAATATCCAGACCCTGTTCCTCACAGGGTTGCCTGTGAGAGTGCAGAAATTACAGTAACAACAATACAGACCTATCCTCAAAGAGAAAAAAATGAAACCATTTGTTTCACTGAAGTCATTTTCTATATGGTAGCATTACAATAAAAAACAAATTACCTTCTACTTAAAACTGACTAAAATGGTAAATTCTATGTTATTTTAAAAACAGAATTAAAGAGAAAAATGAACAAACACTGTATGACTCCTTTTTATGTGGAACCTAGACACAGAAAGTAGAATGGTGGTTACTCAAACTAAGGGAGGGAAGAATGGTAAATCACTATTTAACAGGTACAGAATTTGAGTTTGGGATGAAAACACTTCCGAAGATGGAGAGCGGTGACAATTAAATAACAACGTGAATGTAAATAATGCCACTGAACTGTGCACTCAAAAGGATTAAAATGGAAATTTAATGCTTTGTATATTTTACTACACTAAGAAAAAATATTACCTTGAAGTTCCCCAATCATCTCTGAATCATGACCTCTGTCTCTCCGTTCAGCTTCCAGCACAGCTTGAAGCTGGTAGTAATCCTTGTCGGTCTGCGACTTGGAATTCTCTAAAATTCTGTTTCTCTCTTGCAACTCTCTGTTCAAGGACTCTAGCTGACTAATTGATTTGCTCATTTCTGTGTGACTCTTCCTTAATCTTACAGCCGTGTCCGATTCTGTCCTAAGTAAGTCATTGGCTTCTTCCAGCTATTAAAAAAAAGCAAGATAACAGAATCTTAACCAAAATACCATCCAACTTATTTTAATATAATTTTTTAAAAGGTGCCTCATTAGAAAAACTTACCTGCTTCTGTAATTGTGCCAGCTTCTCATTAGCAAGCTGTGAATTCTGACTTACTTTCTTTAAGTCTTCCAATTGATCCTTTAATGTTGAAACTAGAAAATTAAATACATAGATGTTTTTATTAGAGCAAACTTAACCTTTTTAAAAATGACATTTATTTTTAGATTCTAATAGCTAAATTATGTCCTTTACTTCAAAATAAAATTCCATCTGAGAAGTACTTACATTTAAAATTCATCAAAAAAACAGTACCATTTATACTACGGAGTGATTTGTTTCCACTCCTGAAAAATATTTCAAATTCTTTTATTGCCTTAATAAGATCAACCTATTAGCATAATGCTATGAAGCTATTTTTACTATCTGTTTTTGAATAGTACATCTGGATAGTTTAATCTTTTAAAAATGATACCACTCTTCTCTCTTAGGCCATTTTTGCCAGCAACAACTATTAACTAATTCTTGTACCACCTTCCTAAAATAGTCCATGTATAGATATCCTAATATTGAGCCAAATGTGTATACATATACATGTACAGTTATGTATTTGGCTTTCTCTATGTGTGTTTAACTCTCTAAATATACATACATATTTTAAAAATATATATATAAAATTATCCTTGTTTTCAATAGAAATAATCTGTAGTTTGTTTTTATAAAAGATACATCTTTGTGATCTTTTTAAAATTGATTTTAGTGCTCGCTTCGGCAGCACATATACTAAAGTTGATTTTATTGGTACATTTTATATATACATGATCACATCCAACACTGAGAATTTGTACCTGTACTTGATACGTCTTGATTCTTTTTTACATTCCCTTACCCTCCCTATAACCCCGTCCCTATATATGTAAGCTTTGTTTCCACTTCTGTCGTTTTTATCATTAGAGATCTTTTCTAACAATATATAAGGAGATCCTTTTTTAAAAACTCCATGGTATTCTACCAGATATACAAAAACTTAGTCATTGGTTAATTCATATTGTTTATATGTTTAAGAAATTATGTAAGATTGTATGCACACAAGCAAACATGTAAAAATAAAGTGAAAGTAAAATCACTAGGTCAAAGGGTACAGAAAGTGTATGGTACCATCACATGAAATCCTAGGACTTAGAATTAAGACATATCATGTACAGGTACAAATTTTCAATGATAAATATGAAAATAATGTACAGTTAAAATGTACCAATAAACTCAATTTAAAAATAAAAAGGAAACACTAGGTCTTAGGCTAGGAGGGCTCCCTGTTGTGCAGGGGCAGCCCCTTCCCTGTGCTGCAGTGCAGGTTCTGTCCAAGTGAAGCCTTGCTCCGGTGGCCTTGTAAATCCACTTGTGAGTTACTTCCTGTGTAATATGGGCTCAGAAGGTTCTGTCAATTGGAAGGAAGGGGGAGGAGGGAGGGAGTGGTTTATGAGTTTTCAAAAGTGGTACTTGTTAGGAATGCCTAGGAAATTTATACAAAATGCTGATATCTACACTAAGTAAATTAGAATTCTAGGATTTAGTTTTGTTTTGTGTTTTTTTTTGGTACTAGTGATTGAACTCAAGACTTTGCACTTATGAGGCAGGTACAGGGTCACTGAGCTAAATCACAGCCCTAGGTATTTAATCTTTGCCAGAGATTCAGTCTGTACATAACAATAAGACTTTCCTATGCCTGAAATTTAACTGGAGGTCTGACTTACTTAGTTCATCAGATTATCTGAAACATTGTGGCTTAATAAATCTATCAGGCACCTCAGCTAGGGGTTTAAGAAAGCCTCCCCAGAAAGACTTTGATGATAGTGTGAGACAGAAATTCCAGGGACTAGACATTTTCAGTGGTACTGCATTTGCCTACAAATTCTAGCATTTTCAAAGGTATGAACTTACCTTCATTTTCTACATTTCTCCTCTTCTCATTTTCTTGTTCAGCTTTTCTTTGGTACTCATTGATCCTATGTTGTAACAACATTTTATCCTTCTCAATTTGAGACACTGCAGATTCTAGATTTCTTCTTTGATTCCCCTGAAATTAGAACAAAAGTTAAACACTGCAATGAATATTTCTTGTCATTTGAAGTATATTATTCTTTTAAAAAAAGCCAGACAAAAACCATAGATGGATTTTTAAAAAATGTTTTTCAGGGTCAGGGATTTAGCTCAGTGGTTCTGGCATTTGCCTTGCAAACACAAACATAAAGTCCCTAGTTCGATTCTCAGTAATCACATAGCATACATAATGCTGGGTGTTGTGGCTCATGCCCATAATGCCAGCATTCAAGAGACAGAGGCAGGAGGATTACTATGAGATCAAAGCTTGCCTGGGCAACCTAGTGAGCTCAGGGCCAGCCTGAACTACAAAGCAAGACCCTATCTCAAAAAAAAAAAAAAAAAAAAAAAAAAAAAAAAAAAAAAAAAAAAAAAAAGGAGATTACCTTTTAAGACAGCAAAACTGTCCTTATTTGAGCTGAGAAGATAAAATTTTCAAGCATGTAAAATATAATCCTTTGAATCTTTTAATGCTGGAACTTGCTATATAGCTTAAGACAAACTACACTTTATTAGAAATATTTGGATATAGAATCATGATTTAACATGAATTATAAAAGGTTCAGGTAATAATTTTACATATTTGATAAGTAAGGTAAAACTGAGAAAGTACTACTTTCAGAAATAGAATCTACAGTGGATATAAGGGTTAAAGTAAAAATATTCAAATTTTTATAGCTTCAAAATCTTTTTTTTTTTTGGTAGTACCAGCAATTGAACTTGGGCCCTTGTGCCTGCAAGATAGTCATGGTACCACTGAGCTAAGTTTCTGACTCAAAAACTACTTTTTTTTTGAGACAGGGTCTCGCTTTCTAGTTCAGGCTGGCCCTCAGCTCACTATGTAGCCCAGGCAAGCCTCAAACTCAGCAATCCTCCTGCCTCTGCCTCCTGAGTGCTGGGATTACAGGCATGAGTCAACATGCCCAGCACTGTGGTACATGGTATTGATTGCTGGTGGGTGTGAGTCTCCATACCCAACATTGTATGTGGTTACCAATATCGAACTCAGGGCCTTGCGCTTGTGAGGCAGGCGCCAGAACCACTGAGCTAAATCTCCAGCCCTCAAAAAGTACTTTTTAAGGAAGATGCTGTCAGATCTGTAAATGTGACACAGACCAATAAGGGCTAATTGTAAGACCTTAGTACATTAATCTTAAATCTATTTGAATTGCACCAATAGTGCAACTAGTACTCAGTGGTACAGATATACCAAAGTGTTCACCCATTCAAGTATTACAGGATATTTGTTATTTTCAGTTTTGAGCTATTATAAGCTGCTATAAACAGCAGTACATGGGTTTTTGTGAGGATGTATGTTTTCTTTTTTTTGAGAAAATGCCCAAGAATGCACCTGCTGGGTTGCATAGGACCTGTACATTTAGCTTTTTAGGAACCACCCAAATTGTTTGCCAGAACTTCTGTATCATTTTATATCCTCAACTGCAATGTACAGGAGACCCTCTTTCTCTACATTTGGCCAGTTTTGGAACTGCTATAATTTTATACTTAATAGTTACAGAGTGACAGTTCATTGACTCCCAAATGACTAATAACGTGCACATCCTTTCACATGCCTGTCACTTATATTAAAGTGGTACCTCACTTCACGACCTTGATTCTTACTATGGTTCTATGATCCTATGATTCACGAACTTGATTCTTTCCATGATCCTTTCTATGATTCACAACTAAGTCACAAACTGAGTTGTGAGAACCAAATAAATTCAATGGTTAGATTCAATGTTGACCTTACAGGGAAATTTCATTTGGTTCTCATGCAGTTTGGTTTGTGGCAAGAACTGTGGAGATAATTGAATCTGTGAACCAAGGTACCACTGTATTTCTTTTTGTAAAATTAACATTCCTTTTACCAATTTTTACACTGGATTATATAATAGAGAATTAAGTATTTTAGGCATAAGCCCTTTGTTACAGTCTGCAAATATTTTCCCTGTTTGTAAGTTATAATTTTACCTCTTTTGATGGGGTTCTAAATAACAGCAAGTGTTGTTAATTTTGACTAAGTCCAATTTATTCAATTATTTTCAATTTTCCTTATATGGGTTAAATTTGTGGTATCACATCTAAGAAACCTTCACTGAACCCAAAAATAATCATGCTGTTTCTCTGATAAGTTTTGTTAGGTAACCATAGAGAATAATAATACTTCTAAAATCAATGTTTTTTCCATTTCATCATATGAGATTATATCAATACTAACCCTCTTAAAATTTAAATATATTGCTCTCTTTCCTATTTCTCTTTTTTATACAGTTCTAGACTCAATTTTTGGTCTCCTATATCTTATTCACTTTCCAAGTACAAAGAATCACTAAACAGTTTAGGTACAGTAGTACATGCCTAAAATCCCAGCTGCTCAGGAGGCTGTTTGGGTTGATGCCTGGGAGGTCAAGACCAACCTGAGTAACAGCCAAATTCTCCCTCAAGAGGGGAGAGGGAGCCACACCTATTACCCCAGCCCAAGGAGACGGGTGGCAGGAGCATCCTGCACGAGAGGCCACACTAGACTACATAATGGGATCCTGTCTAAAAACACGAGACAGATGGGAATGGGGCAGATATTGACATTTACATACCAAAACTTCAACACGGTCATAGAATTACACAAAGGAAACTTAAAGTACAATCTGCACCATTTGAACCTGCAGCTTCAAAGTGAGGGTTTCATCTTAATTCTTTTGTTCTGTTTTTATTTCAATAAATAATTCACATGCAAGTTTCTTAGGAAATAAAACAATCAGAAAGGGGGAAATCTCAAAAAGGAAAAATTTCAGGAATAAAACAGTACCTCTTCATCTAATTCTTTCATTATCTTGTCTAGCTTTATGTTTGAAGTCCTATAAAAATGAAAAGAATACAGATTAGATATATTCATCATTTCTGACTCAGAACTTAACACCTGCATTCCTTACTTTTCATTTATTAAAATTGTTTATTGTGCTGTGGATCTCTGGTAGTCTGGTGAAGTCTACAGTTTTTTTTTTTTTCTACAGTAATGTTTTAAAGTATAAAAAACACACAGGATGAAAAGAAGTCAACTCTACTAAAATTCAGTTATAAATTCTTAAAATCATACAAGACTTAGTACTTCATTATGTCTATTTGGAGAAACATGGTATATACCAAATGTATTATGTGACAATGTGGGAAAAATTTTGAGATGAACTCAAAGTGTATTATCATTATCACAATTTGGGGGGTAGCTTAGGACATTATTCTGATTTTGAAACCTGTACTGTATATGCAGTATGTTCATGTGGGGTCTCATGAAATGCCTCATTCTTCATGTCTAAAACTAACCTGTTACCCTGTTAAGTGAAATAAATCACACAAGCTTAAATATCACATGGTTTCTCTTATATGAGAAATCCCAAGTATAAATAATTTAAAGAGCAAGATTAAAATGCGTAATAGAGGCCAGGGATTTAGCTCAGAGGTTTGGGTGCCTGCCTTGTAAGCACAAGGTCCTGAGTTCAATCCCTGGTAACTACATACCACAATCCCTGATGTGGTAACTCATGCCCACCAGCAATCAGTATCACATACCACAATGCTGAGTGTGGTGGCTCACACCTGTAATCCCAGCACTCAGGAGGCAGAGGCAGGAGGATTGCTAAATTTGAGGCTTGCCTAGGCTATATAGAGTACTCAGGGCCAGCCTGAACTACAAAGAGAGACCCTACCTCAAAGGAAAAAAAAAAACATAATAGGAAACAAGGATATAGACCTTTTGCAAGTGGGAAGGGAACCAAAGCATGGAGAGAGGGCAATGGGAAAGGAAGGAAAAGCAAAAAGAATTCAGGGGTGTTATTTACATGTACCCCACAATGAATGCACTCATTATGTATAAACACATAAATTTAAAAAATCAAGATCAAGGGCTAGAGATTTAGCTCAGTGGTTCCCACAGCTGCCTAGTAAGCATAAAGTCCCTGGTTCAATCCCTGGTAACCACACACGACAATACTGGGTGTGGTGACTCACATCCACCAGTAATCAGTACCACATCCCACAGTGCCAGGTGTGGTGGCTCACGCCTATAATCCCAGCACTCGGGAGGCAGAAGCAGGACGGTTGCTGAGTTTCAGGCTTGCCTGGGCTACATAGTGAGCTAAGGGCCAGCCTGAACTACAAAGAGAGACCCTATCTAAAAAAAAAGAAAAAAAAATCAAGATCAATTCATAAAAACAAAACAAATCAGACCCTGCTGACCTTCCCAGCCTCACCTCAAACTTGTTTCCCTCAGATCTTAATGGCTGTCAAGTTCTCTTATATTACTCCTTCAAGGAGCTGGACTCCCTTACCCTACTGCTTCCACATACTCTTCCTTCCCCCTAGTATTTCCCACTGTCCCTTCCAGCACTGCCTGGTTTCCAACAAAACAAGCACTACACTTATTTATAATTACTTACTCTCCCTGTCAATACAAGCTCCATATGAATAGGGACAATGTCTTCTGTATTTAGTGCTATCCTTCCCTTATAAATTCCCCTCAAAAACTCTTCCAGTTCCTTTGTAGGGAAGAGGAATAAGTAGAATAAAAGACAACAAAACAGAGCTAAATTTATTTTGTGGAATAAAGTTTTAGTGGCTTACTTGAGCTTCACTTCACTTTTCCTCCATCTTTTGGTCTCCTCATCCGCAAAAGATTTATCTACCTGTTTCATATTATCTGTCTTGTCTTGTCTCTTCAGGTTATTTATACTTCATGTTTCTTATATGAGAGAAATCATGTGAAATTTAAGCTTATGTGTCTGATTTATTTCCCTTAACAGGACAACAGGTTAGTTTTGGACATGAAGATTTATCTTTCAAAAATGACGCATAGTCTCAAATATTTGATCTTTCAAAAGAAAACAAATGTACGCAATAATCAGTCTACAATCCTACTACAAAGTTTATGTATTTTAATGAAATTCAGAAATTCGATACACAAATTTAAGTTCTCATCTTATTTTAATACCTTTTTTTTTTTTTGAAACAGGGTCTTGGCTTTGTAGTTCAGGCTGGCACTGAGCTCACTTTGTAGCCTCGAACTCAGCAATCCGCCTGTCTCTGCCTCCCAAGTGCTGGGATTACAGGCATGAGCCACCACGCCTGGTTTTAATTCCATTTTTTGTAGTTATATTTTCATATGATTATCAGCCACCTTGGCCATTCTTCTTTTGTCCTCAAATTGGTCCCCATTGCCACCACTGTGACATAACAATCATTTGAATTTTCTTTAAAATATTATTTGGGCATCCCAGCACTCGGGAGGCAGAGACAAGAGGATTGCTGAGGTATTTGATAGCCTCGCTGGCCTGCTTCTACCTGTAGATGCAAATGCGTTCTAGAAAGTAGGACAGCTTTTATAGAGTGGAATACTTCTATGGGAAACTTGGTGTGGGAATATGATGAGGGGAAGGAATAAATATGTTACAGAAAGAAAATAACAGAGCATGTATAAGGGGGGAGGAGGGGGGAGTGGGTAGGGATATGGGTAAAAATGAGAATTAACTTGTGGCAT
>PVIC010031935.1:0-15550 GCA_004025085.1 Thryonomys swinderianus | reverse complement strand
CACTAATGTCCTCAAACAAGACCTTTTCTTTCTTTCCATGTTCACTTTTTATGCTACAGGGCTTTGACAATCTTTCTTTGGTATCAAAATGTATGTGTCCAGGGTCTTAGTTCATTGTATAGTACTCTGATCTTTCTTTCCTAGCTTGTACAAAGCAGCAGGAATGTTTTGGAGGGAATTTACAATTGTTGTTGATTTAATCCTTAGAACAATCTGGTGTGATAAATACTATTAGTCCCTTTTTATAAGTAATCGACTGAAGAGGTTGAAAACAGAGTTTTGCTCCTTCTGTCCAAGATCAGAAGGTGGTGTGTCACGGCTCTATAATACATTAAACTTGTAATCCTTATATACACTGTATTTATGAAAGTAGAAAATATCTCCTGTCCAAGTACTAGCCAGGACAGACCCTGCTTAGCTTCCAAGATCAGATGAGATTGGGCGTGATCAGGGTAGTATGGCCATAGACTGACATTAGATATTTACTGTGCTATCTCACAGAGTAAGACTTAAAATTCTTAATGACTGTTTTAAAGGCAAGACTTTAATACCAATAGTGAGTCCCACATTGAATTTTCAAGTAAAACAAAAATTTTCAGCAGCTGGGCCTTTCACTGGCATTCAGGGATGCATCTCTCCAGCCCACTCCCAGAGGTCACAGATCCATCTGGCATTTGGGACACTGTATTTAAAGGCGAAAGAAAACCATCTCCAGCCATGGAGAGCGCTTCAGGAGCTACATTATAAACTAAGCACTCAGCTGAGAAATTTTCACCTCTGAGCAGAGTATCAGATGTGCCAGCATGTTATAAATAGATGCTGCATCCCATTCTTCATCCGGCCCTGAGTTTTTGATTCAACGAAGGATTTTTACTTTTTACAGAAACAAACCGTATCAAAATCACAAGGCATTTTTTCTGATTATTTCTAAGGTTATAAAAACACATTCCTATGATTTAACACACATTTCTTGTTCTTACTGGGCTCTTACCTACAAGATTCCATGTCTTCTCCAGAGATTCAGTGTTCTCTATCTACTATCCAAAGCTCTCAGCAATTCTTCTCACTGTAATTTGATTGAATTCCATGTTTTCTTTTCTCTCATCTCCCCTCTGTTCCTTCCTCTTTTTTTCCACTCACCCTTCCTTTTCTCCCTCATATTTATTCTTCTCCCTCTTCCTCCTTCTCCTCCTCCTTTTCTTCCCTTTCCCCTTCTTCTTCTTCTTCTTCTTCTTCTTCTTCTTCTTCTTCTTCTTCTTCTTCTTCTTCTTCTTCTTCTTCTTCTTCTTCTTCTTCTTCTTCTTCTTCTTCTTCTTTCTTCATCTTCTTCTTCTTCTTTTCTTCTTCTTTCTTCTTCTTCTTTTTTTCTTCCTTCTTTGAGATAGGGTCTTGCTTTGTAGTTCAGGCTGGCCCTGAGCTTGCTATGTAGCCCAGGCAAGCCTGGAACTCAGCAATCCTCCTGTCTCTGCCTCCCGAGTGCTGGGATGACAGGCATGAGCCACCACGCCCGCCTGGCACTGTGGTATGTGGTAGTGATTGCTAGTGGGTGTGAATCACCATGCCCAGTATTGTTGTGTGTGGTTACTGAGGATGGAACCGGGGTCATTGTGCTTGCTAGGCAGGTGCTGGAACCACTGAGCTAAATCTCTGGCCCCTATAATGTTTAAATTAAAAAAATTATTAGAGTAAAAGATACGTTGCCATTAACAGTCCTCAGAATTTACCCGCCCCTGCTTTGGACACATATTCCCTCATTCCAATCACTTTCTGAAGTTCTGCAGGTCCTCTTTCCTGGCTTTATGAGTTATTTAAAAAATCACAGTAGGCTGGAGGGTTGGCTCAGTGGTTCTGGCACCTGCCTTGCAAGTGCAAGGTCCTGAGTTTGATCTCCGGTAACCACGTACAATGCTGGGGGTGTAGACTCATGCCCACCAACAATCAATACCACATGCCACAGTGCCGGGTGTGGTGGCTCATGCCTGTAATCCCAGCACTCGGGAGGCAGAGGCAGGAGGATTGCTGAGTTTGAGGCTTGCCTGGGCTACATAGTGAGCTCAGAGCCAGCCCGAACTACAAAGCGAGACCCTGTCTCAAAAAAAAAAAATCACAGTAAATGCTGCTGCCATATGTATCTAAGCTTGGAAAACAATTACAGTACTTCCTTATCCACTTTATTCACCAGTTCTGGCACCATGAAACTTCTAGCTCTTCCCCAAAGTCAAAATTAATCGTGAAAGGTAAATGTTTTAAATCAGTTCGGGATATCAAGACAGCTAAAGACACTCACAAAAAAGGATCTCCAGATCTGCTTCAGAAAATGGCAAGAATGATGAGGTAAGTACCCACCCTAAAGCCAGGGTGAGTATTCTAAGGGAGGCTTAATAGCAGTGTATCTTTTATCTTAGTAAATATTTTTTAAAAATTGAACGTTTACCGTGTTTTTCAGTCATACTTCACATTTCACAGCTTAGCCCATGGTCCGTGTTGGTCTGTGTTCCAAAGGCACAAAATGTGTTTTTTCACCCTCCTTTGATATTCCTTGTTTCATATGAAAAGTTACCTAACATTTACATCATGTCTGTACACACATAATGTTTTTTTTCTCTCTCTACCTTCAATGTCATCCTTCATAGTTTTGTTTTTGGTAGTTGGACTGTAATGTGTCTAACTGTAATATTTTTGTGTTTAGCTTGTTGGAATTTAAGATTCCTGGATGTGAGCACAACTGCGCTGCCGTCTTCCGTTCCTGTATGACAGACTCGGTGGTCGGGGCCTGGCGGCGCAGGGTCAAGCGTGTTCTCCCGAGGGCCTCCTCTGAGGGCGTCTGGGCTGTCTGCGCAGCCGCAGTGTTTGGAGCCTTCAGTGTGGCTCTTTTTTGTGTGACTGAATTTCAGTACTGCCTTCCTAGCCTTTAAACCCTTTGTTCTGACTCTGGCTTTGGGAGGGTCTGGTGCTTCTTTCATTTGCTTTTGGCGCCATCTGGGTGAAAAAGCCTCTGATCTTTATCGATTCTGTCTCTTTCTTCTTTCAGAATTTAAATTTCCAGTAGTTCTTTTCCAAGTTCACAGGCTCTAGTGATCATGAGAAACGCCTCCCGGACTTCAGCCACGGGGAGCAGAACCGACTCCTAGCCGCTACCCTCCGCAGTTTATCACTGTGCCCCCCCGAGGCCACACTCCCACGGGGTGCTCCTGTGAACACGGACCTGGCAGAGGTCCGAAGACTTTGCCGATGTCTGAGTTTGGTTCAAGGACCGTGGAACAGTCTTGCAGAAATTTTCTTGATCTTTCAAAAGAGCCTCGGAAACTTCCACTCAGCTTCCGGAACCTTCTCTCCTTCATTCCGGGTCGAGCTGATGGTGACTGCCGTCTTCCCAAGGCCACCCTCCCACACGCCACTCCGTGAGAAACGTCTCTTTTAATAAAAGCCTTAATGGGCAGTGCATTCTTAGTATTCGAGGCGGCCCCTGAAAAACACAAGTAAAATAAGGAGTGTTTTGAGAAAGCAGATGGTAACATAAAGACCTAGGACCGACTCGCCCATTGCCTGGCATGGAGTGCGGAGAGGCCCTGGAAAATGGCACTGCCGAATATCTCCGTGGTGGTGCACGGGAGCAAAAAGAGCGGGGTAGTGAGATGTTGTGAAATAGATAGCACAGACATCTGAAGGACATGGGGGCGCAACGCCTACAGACAGTGGGGCCGGCCGTTTCTTGCTGACTTGTGCAGAAGGAGAATGAGGGACTGAGGACGACTAACAAAACCTTAGGAACTAGAAGATGAGCGCTTAACACAAGGGCCGGCACAGCCGAGCGGCAGGCCTGAGAGCCGAGCTGCTAGCCTGGGAGGCTCGGCCAAGTCAGGACTGTGACGTGAGCCTCAGACGCTGCGGAGAAGACGCAGGACCCTGAGGTGAGCAGCGGGCAGAGGAGAGAGCGTAAGTACCACTGTGGCCTGGAGGCAACTGCGCCCGCCCTGTGGGCTGTCACCCTCGCCGTCCTTTTCTGAGAAGGCCCACAGGGACCGCGAGGACCTGGTCCCCAGACCTGTGAGGAGAGGGACATTACAGAGAAAAGCAGTAGATTCAAGCGGCCAGGAGAAGGTGGCTCCAGATCACCACCCAGGGCCCGAAGTCCACTGCTTCTGGGCTCCGAAAC
This sequence comes from Thryonomys swinderianus, assembly GCA_004025085.1. Lineage (NCBI taxonomy): Eukaryota > Metazoa > Chordata > Mammalia > Rodentia > Thryonomyidae > Thryonomys > Thryonomys swinderianus. The sequence continues at coordinate 11,394 of PVIC010031935.1, read as the reverse complement.
GTACTGCATTTGTGTCAAGGAATGCCTGAAATAAACACGAGTGGCGGGAACTAAGGCGAGCCAGTTCTTGGAGGGGAACTGGACGCCCTTGCTAGCTGGCTCTGGCTCAGAATTGTCCAGTGTCCCTCCCAAGTCTTCTGTAGATTGCTGGACAGTCCATCCGTCAACCCTGCCTCCCCTTCTCACCTTCACTTGGTGTCAGACTCGCATCAGAATCTGACGGCTTCCCAGTTCCCTTCTGTTTCTCTCATTTCCAGTAATAAAATGCTTGCACAGTTACCTCCTTCCAGGTGGCTGCTTCTCAGGAGGCCCATATCCACAACACACTGACTGCCCCCTCCCTTTCTTTCTCTCTCTCTCTATCTACATCTACATATATGTTATATATAATATATATACATATATATATGCTGACATTCTCTATTATTCAGTCATTATTCCAGTAGTCTTCCCCAGTTCTCTACTGGATGAAAAAAATTCAAATTTATTGTCTGCACAAACTTTTAAAAAATAAAAATACATTTGCAAAGTTTAATTTTTTAAAGTTTAATTTTTTTCTTTAATTTTAAAGAAATATTAAATATAGCAGTCATCGCTCTTTCAATACTGGGGATTGAAGTCAGGACTTTGTGCTTGAGGCAGGTGCAGTGCCACTGAGCTAAAGCCAACTCTCACTTTATTTGCTTTTTTGAGACAGGGTCACTAAGTAGCCCAGGCAAGCCTCAAACTCAGCAATCCTCCTGCCTCTGCTTCCCAAGTGCTGGGACTACAGGTTTGAGCCACCACGCCTGGCACTGTGATATGTGGTACTGATTGCTGGTGGGCGTGAGTCACCACGCTCGGTATTGTATGGGGCTACCGGGGACTGAACCAGGGACCTTGCACTTGCTAGGCAAGTGCTGGAAACACTGAGCTAAATCTCCTGCCCCCAAAACCTTGTTTTTTCTGCACCCTTGTCACCTATGATTCTCCTTCCTTCATCAATTCAGGAGGTACCTACTTCAGGACACTACTCCTTAATTTGTGATACCACATCAAGTTTCCTTCTCTGACCTCTAAAACTTGATATGCTTACTTTTGATTGTTCTGGTTCCTACAATGACTTAAAATATTTTTCTCTCTTTGTAAGCGTCACACTAAATTCAGTATTTTGTAAGGCTATATTGGTAAAGGTAGTAGTCAAAGCTACAGAAACACGTAATGAACACTAGGTGTCAGTCGTATCTTTTGTTTGAGCAAATAACCTGCTACTTACTCCACCTATAAATTTAGTTTTAGAAGCTTCTTCCTCCTCTCTTCCCCCCCCTTCCTCTTCTCCCCTCTGCGTCTTCTGCCCGATTTCCTCTCCCTGCTTCCACTTCTCCCTCTTTCCCTCTCCTTCCCTTTTTCTCTCCCCTTCCTTTCCTCCCTCTTTCTCTTCCTTTTCTTTTTCTGTTCCTTCCCTTTCTTCCCCTCCCTTCCTGTTTCTAGTTAAATTTTGGGAAATACTAAATGCAAGCCAGGCCTGCGGCCTGTGGCCTTTGTGGGAGATCCTGTGGGAGGCGAGGGCAGCAGCATCGCCAGGCTCAGCTCAGCCTGGGCAGTTTAGTGACTCGGAGAGACCCCATTTCACCGGCTGAAAATGTGCAAAAGCCCTGGATTTAATCCCCCATACCTAAAAAAGTTAAATAAAAATTTCTTTCATAAAGGTTGTTCATTTCATTTTTGTTTTGTTTGTTTATTTGTTTTGCCCTTTCAGGGTCAATATGGAGCAGTTAATACATATATTTTAAAAAGCAAAAACAAAAAATTGACTTCAATGTATAGTAGCTTAGCACTACCAGTCCTATCAACATTTACATACTGTCAACAAATTTATTGATCTTAAAACTCGTGCAGTAAATTGTATTGCTTTTGAAAAATTATGAAACTTGACCTAAGTGCTCAGCAAAGCCTTGTAAAACTTGCTCCACTCTAAACTAGATGTGATGGCACACACCTGTCACCCCAACATTTGGGGAGCATAGGGCAAGAGAATTATAAATTCAAGCCCTAGCTGAGTAACTTAGTGAGATACTGTTTCAAAATTTAAAAAATAAAAAGGGCTGGACATGTAGCACATTGCAAAGGTCCTCAGTTCAGTCTTCAGTACCCCCAAAACAAAACAAAACGCCCAACAAAATCTGCTCTAATCTTCACAAAAGGTAAACTCTTACCTTTTGCAAAAAAGAATTAGTATTGCCAGGCATGGTGGTTCACGCCTGTAATCCCAGCACTCAGGAGGCAGAGGCAGGAGGATTGCTGAGTTTGAGGCTTACCTGGGATACATGGTGAGCTCAGAGCCACCTGAACTACAAAGCGAGACCCTGTCTCAAAAAAAAGAATTAGTATTTTTAATCTAATTATAGAACTATCAAAATATTAAAGTTTACAAGATCCCTGAAGAATATGTCAGAAACAATGCTATACTGAGGACAAAATTTAGAACGTTTTTAAAAGCAAAATCTTCACACTCTATTAATTTTAACATGATTTTAATATTTCGTACACATAACAAGGTAAACTGTCATTTTTTTCATATTAACTATTATTTTGTTTCTCAAACCTAACAATGTCCCCATTTACCTACTTTGTAAATAGTTCTACTCCCACCTAATTATTTTCGTTTAAAACTTTGTGGTCATCTTTGATTTTTTCCTTTCCCTTCATGTTCTGTAGCCAAATCACTAGCAAAATCTATTGGTCTGTCTCCAAAATGTATCTCTGATCACTATTCTCATTTTATTGCCACCTCTCTGGTAGCAGCAATAGCCTCTCCTCTGCCATGAAAGCATTTTTAGTGCCTCTGTACCCAACTTGTCTGCACTGCAAGGAATCTCAACAATATGTGGTGTAGTGGGGAGGACAGCTCTGTTCTAACTGTGTCCTATTGACAACCCTTAAAGAACAAGCTTATGTGGAAAGTCCTCTGAAATTTGAACAAATCCAAGAAAGTTTACATGCTGAAAAGAACTATGAAGCACTTTAGGTGACTAACCCTAGGTATGCCACAAAGCCATTTCAGTCCCAGTACTTTAAGAAAATTTCTGTCTTGGGCCGGAGGGTTAGCTCAGTGGTTCTGGCGCCTGCCTCGCAAGCGCAAGGTCCTGAGTTTGAACCCCGGAAACCACATACAATGCTGGGCGTGGACACTCACGCCCACCAACAATCAATACCACATACCACAGTGCCGCGCATGGTGGCTCGCGCCTGTCATCCCAGCACTCGGGAGGCAGAGACAGGCGGATTGCTGAGTTTGAGGCTTGCCTGGGCACCATAGTGAGCTCAGAGCCAGCCTGAACTGCAAAGTGAGACCCTGTCTCAAAAAGAAAAAAAAAAAGAAAATTGCTGTCTTTTGATTATAGCAGATATTACCGACAATGTTCTTTTCTTGGTTGGATTCTAAATGTTCAGAACTGCCAAAATAGGGTTATTTATATTAGTGGAAGAACACTGAGTCTTGAAAGTATTTCTCTTGTGGCAATAATACTTTTTATTACATGTGAATGCAGGTTTTGAAAATAATTGAAAATTTCATTTTCTTATCTTTGTAATTCATCTTGTTGGAGGATGTTTATTTGATAACTCCCTGTTTCCAAGGTGATTCATAGCATCTAAGTAGGAGACAAAGCAATATTTCCTTCCCTTTTAAAGAGAAATAATTTCTCCCACTAAATTTACTGAGTATAAGGTATACCCATACCTTTAATTTTCCTGGAAATTTATTTTTAGCTGTATTCCACAGATAACCTCTAGTCTGAAACTAAACATTTGTGTTTTATAAATGATGTAACAGAAAAGCTGAAAAGGATCAGAATGAAGTGTTCCTAGTATCTTCAGTTTTCCTGGTATCTCAGGATCTTCTGATTCTAATTATTTTACAGAGTGTTCTTTGATTTGATATGTTCTTTCGCTCCCTGTTTAGCACAGAGAGAGAACATTAAGCACATATAACTATGTGAAAATAATACTCAGGTCCCACATTTAACAAAGAGAAGTTTTTGCTTCCAAGTTAATTTTTTTCTTAAGGTTTGTTTAAAACTACCTAAAAAGTTTCTTCCCTTATTTTAAAAATACATTTTCCAAGAATAGATAAAGGAGGTAGGGAACATTACGGTAGCTACATTATAAATAGGAATCATGTCTTAAGTATTTCTTCCTAATTTTTTTTCATTTCATTTCACTTTTTGAGACAGGGTTTCACTGTGGAGTCCAGGCTAGTCTTGAACTTCCTATCTTAGCCCAGGCTGACCTGGAGCTCATGATTCCACTGCCTCATCTCCTGAGTATGGAATTATGGGTAAGCACCACCACACCTAGCCTAATTTAATATGCTTTAGTGATATTGGTTACAACTTAATGAATATATTCCATTAAGTCTGAGGCTGAATTGGGCACTCTCTATGTTTTCCATTTAACTTATTTGGTTTTCACAGTTGCCCTACCCAATAAGTGTTTTTCTTTTGCTGTGTAGCAGAGGAAACTGCAGTCAGTAACGCTAAGTACCCCAAAGCCATCCAACTAAGTGACAATGCCAAGACTATTGGTTCTGGACCCAAAAGACGTTCGTTCATTTGCTTTTAACCACTAATACTTCCTTTTATGTCCTTCATCCTAAGTATTCTCAGATAGCTTCTTGTCAGAATCAGTTACAATCTTTGAGCCTCTGTCAGATTTCGAATCTTTGGCATTTTCTGAATCCTTTTCATGAATAGGCCTAACGCGCAGTCAAACACGGAGGACCTGTCAGAGCTAAGGGGACAATCGTAGGAAGTACTTTCTAGATTGTCTTTTCAATTGTATCCTTAAACTCAGAAAGAATTTCTCAAAATTAACCTGAGAAACTATTTACCCCTTTTAGCAATGAAAAGGAGTCCCTGCTGGTTATTTATTTTCCATGTACGGATTATGTCTGTTTATTATTCTGTGTCCCTGAGAGTTGCTAGTAAAGCTGTGGCCTTTAGAGCATTTGATTCTCACTATGAGGAAGGTGAGAGTCCTAAACAAGCCTCTCTGGAGCCTAAACAATCCTCAAGTGCTATTAGTCCTCTGCTCACACCACCAGGGGACGTGATGAAAGTTGAGGCTGATGGATATATCTGAAAAGCAGCACCTTAAATGCCAGCACAGACTCAAAGCTGAAGGACAGATGAGCACTGTGAAGAGAGTGGACGGCCTGTGGCCTGGAGAGGTGCTATGCTGATTGACGAGCAGCTCAGTCTATGACTTTAGCTATGACCTTTTTTTCCCCAAAAGGAACATAAACAAAATTTCTTCTATCCTCTAGGAAGTTTGCTTTAAAAAGTGTTAGGGATCAGACAAAAATGTAACAGAAGACTGAAATTTTTTTTGCTTAAACTATGACCAAAAGTATTGATGTGTGTTATTTTTCATCTTTATTTTATCCCCAGGGAAAATGTAAAAATTCAAGTTTGATCATCAAATATTTTTCTTCTTACTATGTTTTGGTCCTGAAGGAAGCTGTGATACTCAGTTATAAATTTTCCCCTAATATGTAGGAAAAAAATACATACTTGGAAACTAGATGCCAGGCAAATTAAAGGGAATTATTTTGTTCTGACTAGAAAAAACTTAAATTTAGAATTTTAAGTTATGTATTCCAAAGACAAAAATCTAAAGAACTTCTAAAAGTATTCAACACTTCTAATGTGAGTGAAATGAAAATAACTTAAAATCAGCTAAGTAAAAAGAGAAAAAAAAATCCATAAACCTTTTAATAATTTACAGAAAAAATGTATAGTCGTGAAAATAATGACTGGGACGTGGAGACAGGTTTTGCACAAGGATTTGGCTTTCCCTTCCTCCCGGGTCAAGCACCACACTTCTGTAGGGGAAGTGACACCTATTTAAAGGATGTTAAGAAAGTAAAATTTTCTTTTGTTTCACACCATGAGCCTAACACCGTAGCCTGAGGTCGGTCAGGTAACACCTCTAGTAATTATGTGGCAGATGCTGGGAGGTCAGCATCCCAGGAGAATCTCAGGCTGTGGGTTTAAAATCCTGGTTTCCCTTTGATATGGAGGGCGAGAGACTCACCCCTTTTTTCCCAACTCCGTAACTCACCATTCCTTTTAAAAAGTTCAGGTTTGGCAAAATACCACCAAAGTTATTTTTATTTTCTCCTTTAACCAGCTTTATGCATTCCAACTTTCTATTTCTTTATTTATAATCTTTTATTTTATAATACTAGTCTTTTTAAAACAAATTTTCTCTTTTAGCTTTCCATTTCCTAATAATCTTAGCTAAAATGTAATTGTTTAGTACTTATGGAGTGTATCTCTTGTTTTTTTTTTTTTTGAGACAGGGTCCCGCTTTGTAGTTCAGGCTGGCTCTGAGCTCACTATGGAGCTCAGGCAAGCCTCGAACTCAGCAATCCGCCTGTCTCTGCCTCCCGAGTGCTGGGATGACAGGCGTGAGCCACCACGCCCAGCACTGTGGTATGTGGTATTGATTGTTGGTGGGCGTGAGTCTCCATGCTCAGCGTTGTATGTGGTTTCCAGGGATCGAACTCAGGACCTTGCGCTTGCGAGGCAGGCGCTGGAACCACTGAGCTAACCCTCCGGCCCATCTAAATGAGTTTTTTAATGTGACAGTTTATTGACTAAAATTTGTTTGTTGCTAATGTTTTGTTTGAAAACAATCTCCAATAATGAAACCAGCAGGGACTCTGAACCTGTAGAGCAGATAGATGTACAATAGTAATATGTATAAAAAAAAAAAAAAAAAGGAAGCAAAAATACTTAAAGCTACCTCTAGAGGATTTCAGGATTGAAAACAATACACATGCAGCTCATCTGAGTTTGAAAACTTATCATACTTTGAGCCTGATGCCAGACTCACAGCTCCATGTGGCTCCCACTTGCACAGAGCTCAGCACCGTGTCCAGTGGCAGCAGCAGCAGCTGCAGCAGCATCTTAGACCCCAAGGTCAAGGTACTGACTGTCAGTTCCCAGGGTGCCATGTGCAGGTGGGACACTTTGTCTAGGCACAGAGGCCACTTAGCAAGATGGGTAGTACCACGATCTCTCTCTTTTTCTAGAAACTATAGACTATGTCTGAAATTCTCATGACCGTGTCTTGTAAGCACAAGAGTCATTGTAGTGTTTATTTGACAGTGCATTCTTGGATATGGCCCACGTGATGTGCCCCGCTGTGAAAATGACACCACAGTCCCTGTTTTTACAAAACTGCTCATGGCTGACCCTCACCCATCTGACAACCACGGTGGATCCTCATGCTGCTTTGCCCAAGAACTCAGCCTGGAGATGCAGCTGTGGCTTAGTGGTGAAGTGCAGGTCCAGCATGTGAGAAGTCCTGAGCTCGATACCCAACACCACCAAGAAATGAAAAGACATTTTGGTCCTGACCTATTCTGACTAATACTCTGAAGCTTTTGAACCTCTTGGACCTTTGAACCAATGAGTTTGTTTCTTATTTTTTTTCCACAAACCAAAGACATTTGGATGATTCATCCTTTCCTTCACATAATTCACCTGGAGAATTAATAACAACAGTAAGATTATAATAAAGGCCAAGAAGGAATTATTACTTATTATATTCCAGGTATGCTAAATATCTTTATATGCATTTTCTTATGCATAGTGCATAAGCCTTTAAACAACCTATAGAATCTTAGAACAACTTATAAATTTAATACTACAGCAGTGTTTTGGAGGGGTTGGCTCTGGGGAATTGAGTCCAAGGCCTTTGCACTGAGATACATCCCCATCCCTTTTTATTTTATTTTATTTTTTATTTTGAGACAAGGTCTCACTCAGTTGCTAAGTTCCCCAGGCTGAGCTTGAACATTTGATCTTCCTCCTTAGCCTCCCAGAGGTTTGGGATTACAGACATGCACCACTACACTTGATTTATATTCTTATTATTGCTGTTTTTACACACAGGGAATTGAAGCCTAGGCTATACCTGGTAGGTTGTGGGAAATTGAATTTGGATTCCTCTACTTTCAGAGTTTCAAGTTTTTCTTGCTATCTCACCATTTTCCTCTCTAGTTTAATTAAAAATGAGCACCAATACTTTTTACCATCATATATATCACAAATAAGTGTTTAAATATGGAACTTAGAAGATATATCCCTAGCCCTACTCCATGCTATATTGATACAGTTTTGTGAATTGGTTTTAGTAACATCATTGGTGGTTTTTCCACTCAGCAAATGTGGGGCAAGCATACAGTGTAGCCTTTGGGGCATTAACCAGCAAATCAAATTGTTTCTGTCTTCTGGAAAAAGATATAATGTGATACTCTATTTCCTGTATTTTTTCTATTGAGAAAAGTGATAAATTCATTCAAAAGGAACTGTTGATTCTAGTTTCTGTCTAGTTCATAGGCAGCTCTCAACACATGACTTATTAATGACTGCTTTGTACAATGGTGTCCATTTAACAACTTCCAGTGCCAGTCTTTCCCCCACCACTGACATCCTCTGCCTTTCCTATGGTGATGCCACCATAGCTACATTCGAGTTTGGATCTAATTTTACAAGGCGAAGTGGGTACAGGGATTTTGACAACATCTGGAGGAAGACAAAATATTGTTTCCTGCTATAATGGTGAATAGAGTTAAAGCAAAATTATTGTTAGTTTTTGTATCTTTTTGATCATTGCCAAACTTGTTTTTCTATTTTTGAATACTTCATAATGTTAAAGTTTTTATTCTTTTTTTTTTTTTTTCTTGGAGACAGGGTCTCACTTTATAGTTCAGGCTGGCCCTGAGCTCACTATGTAACTCAGGCAAGCCTTGAACTCAGCAATCCTCTTGCTTCTGCCTCCTGAGTGTTGGGATTTCAGGTATGAGCCACCACACCTGGCAATGTGGTATGTGGTACTGATTGCTGGTGGGCGTGAGTCACCACATCCAGTATTGTTGTATGTGGTTACCGGGAATTGAACCACAGACTTTACACTTGCTAGGCAGATGCCAGAACCACTGAGCTAAATCTCTGCCCCAAAGTCTTTATTCTTAAAGTCTATCGATGTCTAATGGCACAGGAAACAAGATTCATCATTTAATTAAGACTCTTTCTACCAGGTTAATTAGTCTTTTTAAATGTGTCTGAATCATAAGACTGAGGAGACTGATGTGCCTTTATTTTACTATGTTATGTTTGACATGATTCCTAATGTTTACTTAAGGACAGTGAAAGATAACTTTCCACTCATTTAGATGGTGCATTTGTTTTTACTGTGGTCCTTCAAATATAAATGAATACAATGTGATAGCTTTGCAAAGTACATATCTTATTTAGACATTTGAAAGAGATTCTATAATGATTCTAAATGACATGGGAGATGAAATACATGTGTCAGACCTCTGCTATTTTTTTCTGCCCAAAACATTTTCTCCTCTTTGGGAAACCATGTGTTGATTTTCCTTTGGAAAATTATTTGTATACTGTTCTTGGTCTTCTGTATCTATTGGAAGCAAACCCCCCTCCCCATTCAAGGGCTTAATCGTGTACTGTAGATCTAATTAGAGGTGCTGTGATTAGTTCAGTGCTGATATATGAGTGTCCAAGACTGGAGAGTCAGATTGAGGTCTTTTTCTGGAACCATAGGGGAATACATACATTTTCTTGGCTGGCTTCACTGTAATCTGTTAATATTTAAGTTCTGAGTTATTACCTGACTACCTTTGATGTTTGAAATTAGTCTGCCTGATTCTCTTAGAAAAAAGCAAGAATGGAAAAAGAGCAACTTGTAATGATGTTTAAACAGTTAGGTTCAAATATGCTTCTAAACCTGCTCTACTTATAGATTCTCTATTTATATTAGACAAAATAATCCCACATCCTTTTTTTTTCTTATGCTAGTTTGATTTAGGTTTCTATCACTTGCATTCAAAATACTTCTGATTAGTGCAGAGAGTGAAGGAGGAGAAATCAGGAAATTCATGGTAACATTAACCTCAGCTAACATGGTCTACATGGAAGGAGACAGCTAGAACATATAAAAAATGAAACGGGGCCAGAGATTTAGCTCAGTGGTTCTGGTGCCTGCCTAACAAGCGCAAGATCCCTGATTTGATCCCAGTAACCATAGACAACAATACCAGGTGTGGTGGCTCACGCCTGTAATCCCAGTACTCCAGAGACAGGAGGATTGCTGAGCTCGAGGCTTGCCTGGGCTACATAGTGAGCTCAGGGCCAGCCTGAACTACAAAGAGAGGCCCTGTCTCAAACAAACAAACAAACAATAAAAAGAACAAAAACAAAATGAAGTGGATAATTAAATGTCAAATTATAAAGTGCAGACTAAAGCTATATAGCTTTAGAAAATACAGAGATTAACTTTCTTTGAGGTAGCTGTGAGAGGAGATAATAGAAAAAAATAGAATGAGAATCAGCCTTAAGGGGCACGTAAGCATATCTGAATGAAGATAACAAAGATTAGAGCAGAGAACTCCAGAGAAAGTCAGAAAACAAAGCACCATCATGTGAATGTGGGTGTTGGGGATATTAAAGAGCTCAGCTAGGTTAGAGTGGAGGTTTAGCTAAAGACAACTAAAGGAAAACATGCCCGGGAGCCTGGGACCAAGGCTTGGAGGCCTTGAGGGTCAAACAGAAAATCTGTACTGTTTTGGTGCAAGCATCAGGAAATCTGCATAATTTTGAGTGGATGATTAAATATTAAGCCAGAATATGAATCTGTCAGTGTTGGATAGTGGGGAGGCTGAAGTGTGTGTGACTTGCTCCGTAGCCCATACAGTGGTGACATGTAATAGGTTGTGTCATTATATTATTTCTTAGGGTATTTCAAAGAAAATTTGGCTCACAAGAATAATGAGATGATGAAAAGTAAAACATAATTTCTTTCTGAAGTCCTTAGTCAACAGTACAGCAACAGACTAAAATGAAATATACTGTAAGGTCATAAAGTATAAGTACATCCAGCATGTGTACCAAGATCAGGATGTTCTAAGGCTTATTAACTAGTTGGCCTTTTAAAAAATAAACTACAAGTAATGTGGTTTACTTGGCTCCTGGCCTCCCTGTATCAGCCAATTAAAGCTCCAGTCCTCCTTAAGAATTTCTAGCAGAAGAAAAAGTGGAAGCAAATTAATAAATTATTAAAAGCAGGCTTAACTGTTGTTTCTGAAATATCTCCTCTCTCCATCTCTGCCTTTCACTTTTCACTAAGCCCGCAAGTTCAGATCCTCATAGCTCTGCTCTGGCCTTTTTTCTACCCAGTCCAACTATGGTTTGCTGCCAGAGATCTTTCTGAGTTACAGCTCAGATTCTATCATACCCTTGTTTAAAAAGAAAGAACTAAAAATTTCCCATTACTTTCCTAAAGCTTTAATGTGATGTTCAAGGTCATCCAGAAGTCTGTCCT
>PVIC010031934.1:0-20858 GCA_004025085.1 Thryonomys swinderianus | reverse complement strand
TGCTTCAGGCAGAGGTGTGCATCTGATGGGAGCGGCTTTCTCGGATCTGTTTGTCAAAACGTTGAAGAACTCTTGCTGCCAGTCCCGAGTTTGTGAAGACATGCCATTCATTCAGACGGCTGAGCCTTGTCCTGTAGTGGGGAGAGCTGAAAGCACATGCCCATGCAGTGATGATTAAAAGGGAAACAATTCCATGTATGGAAGTGCTTCAAATAAACAGGAAACTGCTAGCCATTGCTGACAATAAAGGCACTACATCTGTGAATTTATTGCATAATTTTGTCCTACTTACAACAATGTACAACCACCACGAGCAACAGCTGCTTTTCACAAACAAATTTATTACTTCTGGTTGCTCTTCTATTGCTTTCAATAAGAAATGCCAAAATAACTGTGATTTAGAAATGCTATCAACTGATTTGAATGCTCAATACATTCAGTGCATTATAATAAAACTTGCCTCTAAGTGTTGTACTTAGAAGAAAACAGTGTGTGGATTTAAATCCTCTGCTTTGCCTGCACATTTGTGCCGATGTATTTACTACAGACTACTGGAAATCTGTCTTTGGTTTCTTATCTGCATATTCATAAGGCTGTCACACAGTTTGGAGAGAGTTTTTACTCAGTTATCCCCCTTTAAATATTAGGAGCCGGTAGTGTTCAGTTCATGCAAATCTTCAGTGGAGCCCACATCATTCGTCTGGTGTTACAGGTCATAATTTCTCCACAGGACGACGCACAGACTTCATAACAGCGGGATCATGAGCCTCAGGGCCTGTATCCCAGGATCCTTCCAGCAACTGTGAACTGAAGGATAAGCCCCTCCCCTTGTACCATGCCCCCCCCCCCAAGGGTGAAGAAATGCAGAGGGCAAATCCAGATTCCTCACAGGGGTGGTAGAGTACACACCCTCTCTTATACTTCTGCCTTTCACATGGAAGTTTTGTTAATGAGACAGCTTTCCTTACTGTGAACTGGTGTTATTGTGAGGAAATTGTACATGTGCATGTGTATAAGCATAAATCCTTGCACGCGTGTGTGATGCACATGTGTGGAGCTCCTCAATCATCCTCGTATCGTCTAGTTTATTTTGGAGGATTGCACCCTTTTCAGCTTGAACCTATTATTGCAGAATTTGATACAATTCCACTAGGGAAGAATGATATTCATCTTTGGTTATTTCCAGTTTGCCAAATAATTGTACAATGTTGGGATAGTAATTGTGGATATAGAATTGATAGAACAATTTGAATCACAATTAGGGTTAATGGCTAAAACATTGATTATTCCTGTGAGCCAGTGTTTTAAGCTGCTGAGGTGAAAGGCAGTTCGGTGTGTGTGTGTGTGTGTGTGTGTGTGTGTGTTACCTGCTGAGGCGACTGGTTAATAATGGAAGCTGTCTGACCTCTGCTAAGTTTCATATGTTAGATCCAGACTTCAGAGACATCTGTCCACCCCTCCAATGCTTGCACCATCCAAAGAGCATGAGGCGTGTTAACTAAGTGGGAATCGTGTGTGATCACAGACATCATCTCTCCAGCAATCATGCTCTTAAATGAATGTCCTTATTAATATGATTGTGATTTTCATAAGTGCAAAATTAGCTCTTCAGACACAAGAGCCATATGAAAAGTGCTCAGAAAAATATAGGCATCTACTTATTGAAGACTTTTAAAGTGAAACTTTATGCTAAAATCAAGAATATGCTATTTGATGACCCCCACAAACTTTGAAGTTCTAGTGGGATGACAGCCAGTTCAAGAAATGCAGGCGAAAGATTTTTAAAATGCTAAATGTAACAGGCATTATTTTTATATCATTCTATTTGCCTCAAAGAGCCCCCTTTTTCTTACATATAATTATGCTAAATGTCGATCCATGTGCACAATTTATATTTATATAAACAAAACTTACGTTTCAATAAACTTCCTTCTCAATATACTGATGATATTGGGGAGATTTTAGTAGGCCAGCAGCCATAGAGCTTTACACAGAGTTTAAATATTTTGGTGCCTAAACTAGATCCATATATCCAGTAATGAGAGGTTCTGAAGAAGCATCTGAAGAAGGACTGAACTGGAAAAATAGTGCTGGGTGTCAATTACAGCTGGTTTAGAAAGATGAATCTAGGGCTGGGGATTTAGCTCAAGTGGTACTGCTCCTACCTTGGACACATAAGGGCCCGAGTTCAATCCCTGGTACCACAAAAAAAAAGTGGGGGGGGGGATGAATCTCAACATCAGAGATGAAGAAAAGGGAAAAAGCCCTTACAAGATGGATTGGACAAGCTGGTACACTATTAATAGCTCAAAAACTATAACCGATATTACATATGATTTTTGTGACACGAAATACACAGTGGATAAGGAGAAAGCTCAGAAATACCTAATTCTTCTACACTGAGGTTATATAATCAAAAATGGCTTCAATTGACTTGATGTCCACAGAAATCTCCATACCTTATGTATTTTTCCACCCAAACAGCTCTAAGGCATGAATCCTTGCCTGTGAAATTGTGATCTCTTCCCCTTCAGGTGTGTGATACCCAACTGGTGTGATCCTTCTTTTCCAAAAGCATGTTACACTATGATTAGGTTAGATCTGCCAATTAAATACAAGAAAAAGGTTAGATTTAGAGCCTACCTGGGATCAGCTAAGAAAAGTTTCAGGCAGTTACTTCTTTAATGAAGATACAAATAAAGTGGAGGCTTAGGGACATACACACACACACACACACTAGAATTGTGAAATGCTTACTGACCCCTTGGGATAATCATGCATTTCCAAGGTCTAGGGGCTACCACAGGTGTTATTAAAGCATTGCAGCACGAGGAAAATAGTTTGCCCCTTGGATATGTTATCTGCTACTACTGGCTCAGAGCAGAGTTGAACTGGGCGACCTTGAAGAGACCTTGACCTAATGGTCTATTATACTACTGAAAGTATCACTTCATATAGATAAAATAAAATTAATTTTATTTGCTAGATTCATTCCCAGAAATTTTCTATTAGAATTGCCTCCACGGCAAGCTGCACACAAGTAGAAATGTGGTTCTCAGAGCGCTCAGGGGACACGAACTGTCGCTGAGTGAGGGAGCAGAGGACTGCGGTGTCTCCCACCCTTGGAGAACAACTCGGCGCTACTGGCAGGTTGAGGATAAACGTTAACAGCCCCTCTGGGCAGTAGGACCACGGCAGGGTGCTGGGCGGGAAGAAAGACAGCGTGCGGCACAGGCACGGTGTCTTGGGAGTTTCAGGGAAAGAGTAGAAAGTAATTACCTAATGGGAGGCTCAAGACACCTGCAGTTTGTGCGAGAACAGCAGAGAAGTGGAGAAAGAATTCGTGTTGAGGCGCCTGCTGTGGGTTAAGAATTGGATCTTCATTAACGTTCATTGAACGCTCCAACGAATGGGTAGAATTGTTTCTTAATTACTCTGGCTAGACTGTGGTGTCTTTAAAGTGCTACTGTGTAAGAAATGGGCCATCTGGGGACCCTGTTTACTGTAGCACTGCAATAAAAGAAGAAGAAACTAAAGCAGCCATAAAGTTGTGGACAATATCAAAGCACTCTGGGAAATATTTGGAGTGTCCTTCTGAGCACTGGGCTGCGGAGGGCTAGAGGAGACGCGCCTGCCTTTGTTACGTGAGAGTCTTGCCTGGCCTGGGGGCGCAGCCCCGGGGAAAGGACTTGCCTCACACAGTCCTCAGCCCCACAAAAACAGAACAATCAGTAAAAACTGAAGTTAAAGGACGGCTCTGCTCTGCTCCGTGCTCCGTCTGGACACGGCCCAGCTCCGCGCGCGCCCACCGCAGGTGACAGCCCTGAGGAGGAACTCAGATCTCCCCGCCCCTCAGCATCGCCGGGGCCGAGTGTGCCAGGGTGAGTGGCTTCGTGCTTCTGTCCTTCGGGGCACGTGACCTCAGTGAACGGGACTCGCCTTGGGCCGAACACTGTGTGCCCCCAAGGTTTCTGAATTTGGAAGGGTGAGCGGTTCACACCTGGCCTTGAGAGAGTTTGGCTGCCCACGCGGGCTCCCACGATATTGTCGGTTTTCCCAGCTTCACTGTGGGACAGACTTTTCTATTCCAAGTCCCCTAACTGCCTTGTCAGCCACCTGTACGAGTGCAAGAAATTAAAGAAAATATGCACCTAACAAAACAAAAGCACTGTGCAAACAATGCTGTGCGAGCCTCGTGTGACTTCCGTCCCTGGTGCTGTGCTGACCCGGAGTCCCGCGCCCGGTTACTCACCAGAGCCGGGGGGTGGCCGGCCAGGCAGGAGGCTGCTTGAACTCAGTGAAACTTTCTTCTGTTGTTTCTTTCTGAGACTCGAATGAAAGCAGAATGTCCAGAAATCTTTGCCGCAGGAGCAACAGGGAAGCCCGCCTCTGGCACTATTGCTCGGCCCTGACAGGCGGGGGCGGGAGTAACGTGAATACCCTTTGCTTCCTCCAGTTCTGTAAGAATAAATACGATTTGGAAAATGGGCCGGTGTGCTCAGCTAGGGACCTCAAAAAATAACGTCAACGACCCAACTGTTTGGCCCTGTTCTCGACAAGGCCCCTCCTCGGATCCCACCTGCTGTCCCTCAGGTCCTGCCCAGTCCCCACCCAGCTAGAGGCACCCCCTTTCTTGCCGCTGCTTACACCTTGGGGCCACTGTCGTTGCTGCTTTCCTCCCCACAGTGCTCGCTCCAGGCTGCTTGCATCTTGCATGCCCTGCTCTATCTGTCCCCTATTTCTTTCTAATTTTAAAATTTGTAATATTTTTTGAGCTGCTGGGGCTTGAACCCAGGACCTTTTCACCAAACTACATCCACAGCTCCTTCTCATGTGGACACCAAGTAGTGCTAATTTGTTACATTTCCCAGGCTGCGTCTGAACTTGGGATGCTCCTCGCTCTGCTTCTCAGAGTGCTGGGATGGTAGATCTGTGCTGCTACGCCTGGCCTGGCCTTCTGTTTTTGGTTCAAGTGCTATTTTCTCACTGCGACTCCTCTGACCTTCTTGTACTAACACATCACTTTTTTTATTTTATTACCTCTGTTCTCTGCCCTTATTTCTTTTGCTTCATAATACTTTTCTAACCTGATCACAGTGTTTCTGTTTTGTCTTACGACATGGCTTTGTCTGTATAAATCCCACATATTGGATATAGCTTCTCCAGGGGCAAGATTTTTGTTTGTTTGTTTGTTTCCTAGAGCGCTTGCCTGAGGGTAATGCCCACCACTTGATGGATGGCCTTGTGACACACAGGGAGATGCCTTTTGATACCCTCAACCTGTGTCTCTTGATCTTTGTGCCTATTTTTATCATCTTTTTAACGCACAGCAATATATTTCATGTGTCTGTTGCTCTAATGATATGTTGGAATTTGTTTGTTTTCTGTTTTGGAGACAGGATCTCACTATGTCATTCAGGCTGGCCTTGAACTCACACTGTAACTCAGCCTACAGAGTTGATGGGCACTTGGGTTGTTTCCAATATTTAGCTATCACAAACTATGAGAGACCTAAATATTAAAACAGAGATTCTAAACCTGCCGAAAAACAGGTTAGGTAAAACTCTTGCAGACACTGGCTTATGGAAAGACTTTATGAATAAAACCTCTATAGCACAAGAACTATCAGAAGAAATCAACAAATGGGATCTCTTTCTATTAAAAAACTTCTGCACACACACACACACACACACACACACACACACAAACACTTCTGCACAGCAAAAGAAACCATCAGCAGAGCAAGAAGGCAACCAACAGTATGGGAAAAAATCTTTACCAGTAATTCCCAAGACAAAGAGCTACTATCTAGAACATATAAAGAGCTTAAAAAAATCAGTCCCTCCAAATTTAAAGATCAAATTCAAAAACGGGCATCTGAAATGAGTAGACACTTTTCAGAGAAAGAAGTAAAAGTACTAATAAGTATATGAAGAAAAGCTGAACATCACTGGCCATTCGAGGGATTCAGGTAAAAACAACTCTGAGATTCCATCTCACTCTACAGAGAATGGCTGCTATCTCAAAATTAACCAGCAACAAATGCCGGACGTGGTGGCTCATGCCTGTCATCCCAGCACTCAGGAGGCAGAGACAGGAGGATTGCTGAATTCGCGGCAGCTTGCCTGGGCACAATAGTGAGCTCAGGGCCAGCCTGAACTACAATGTGAGCTCAGGGCCAGCCTGAACTACAATGCGAAACCCTGTCTCAAAAAGCAAAAAAAAAAAAAAAAAAAAAAAAAATTAACCAGCAACAAATGCTGGAGAGGTTGTGGAGAAAAAGAAACTCTTCTCCACTGTTGGTGGGAATGTAGACTAGTACAACCATTATGGAGATCAGTGTGGAAATTTCTAAAAAAATAAAACTGGAATTAGAGGTTCCATTTGACCCTGCTATTCCCCTGGTGGGGATATACACAAAAGAATTACAAGATACATAGCACAGCGACATATGTGCACCCATGTTTATAGCATATGTTGAATTATTGGAAGACATGCCTCTTGGAAACCTTTCTTGTAGTTTTAGCAAAGAACATCATAGGCAATGAATAGTAAATTTAAAAAAAATGACCAAGTGAAAGAACCAACCTCCCATAATAACATTCCCCTCCCGCACTCTGAAGTTGCTGGGTGGAGGAGCCTCCTTCACTCCAGAAAGAATCTGGATCAGGAAACAGAGGCCTGCAGCACAGTAGAAGGGCCAAGTGTCAGAGTTATTCCCAGAGGACAGAAGTTCTCTGGAAACAAATTCCTTGAAGCCACGTGTTAGCTCTGAATTTCTGAAGTCCTTCCTGAAGTCAAAATTAGCTGTTGGGCCTTAAGAAAATATGAACTAGTGTTTATGTGCCCAAATCCTACGTTCACCCTTCATGGTGAGCTTGTGAATTTCCTAGAGCTACTTAATCTCTCTAGTCTCCTTCATTGTTCCATTACATTGTAGCACCTATGTCATCTGATCTTGTGATCATTGAGTAGATTACTCCACATGCAGAGCTTCATATACCACCCCTCTCCCGGCCAACGCAAAGTTGCTGGCTGCTGTCAGATCACCCAGTCTAGGGCCAAGGGGCACTGGCTATGGAGAGAAACAGCTTGCTAATAATCCCCACAATTTCTCTGTCTGTGAATCAAAGCTTAAATGCTAGGGCTGTAGGTCACCCTGAAAAAGAAGTAGATTCTTCACACCCAATAAATCATCATGATTTGACGATGATGAAGTGGGTAGAAATCTGGAAACTTCTCCTTTTTTTTTTTTTTTTTTGAGACAGGGTCTCACTTTGTAGTTCAGGCTGGCCCTGACCTCACTATGTAGCCCAGGCAAGCCTCAAACTCAGCGATCCTTCTGTCTCTGCCTCCTGAGTGCTGGGATTATAGGCATGAGCCACCACACCCGGCAACTTCTCCTTTTTTTAAAAGGGCAATGATTTCAGAGTAATTAGACCTCTAGAATTGTTTTGTGAATATTCTGGAAGAACGGCTCCTTGCTCTGACTAAGGACAATAGGGCACAGGGTTCTGAGGTGAGTCCACAAAATAACCTGGGATCTACATCAGAAAATTCCCGAAGAAGGCAGTGAGGTCGGCCTCAGAGGTTGCCAGGCAACAAGTCATGCACCTGGCATGGCAGTTGGTTTCCTGGAAACATTACCAGGAGCATCTCAGACATGCTTGATGCTGCAGGTGTTTACAGATTGTACAGACTGGACTTTTAAGTTATTTCCTGGCATTAGAGAAACTCTATTACAAACTTTGAAAACATATTAACCATCCTATGGATTTAGTTTCATTCTGTTCAAAAGCAAAAGGTATGGGTGAATTTAAAAAAAAATTTAAATAAAACAATTTCTGCTAAAAAAAAATCAGCTGATTTTTTCTATACTATTTCCAATCACTGTGTATCAGTTTCCTTTCTTTTTCCATTTCTCGACGTCGATAAAGCATTGATCTTTTGGCAAGTCTTAGAATTCCACTCTGGTCTGAATATTTTCATTAGGTGTTTGGAAATTAAAGGCTTGTATGCAATATAGTTTCTATGCCCTAAAGGTTTTACTATTCTTTGAGAGAGTTAAATAATGATGTTGGAAGCTGTTTTTGATTCCCACAACAATAAAAAGATTACTGGTTGTGAGAGGTTAGGCAGAAGGGAGGGATGTCTACGCAGAGCACAGAAGACTTTCAAGGCAGTAGATCTACCCAGTACATACTATTCTGGTTGCTACAAGACAGATACATGTCACCGTACACTTATCAAAACCCACATTATAACACCAAGAGCAAGTCTTCATGTCCGCGGTAGACCTATGTGAGATTACAGATGAATGGATGTAGGTCACTGATTCTAACGTACTTGCTCTTGAAGAGAGCTCTGTACCTAATAATTATGAATCTAAATTTCTCTAAAAACAAAGCTCAAAAAGAAATCGACAGTGAATTAAACTGTGTAGGTATGAAGAAAGCAAAGCAGGATAAAGAGAATGCAGAAGACAGTTGCTATTTCCGGGTAGGAGGTCCGGAACAGGAAGCCAGAGGAAGGAAGTGGATGAGCTTGGTGCGCACCCAGGAAAGTGTTCCGGGCACAGGGAGGAGCAAGTACACATGCGAAAGATAAACGGCAAAGCAAACAGTGGAGGCCTTCCACCTGGGACTGTCAGAAGAACAGCAGATGTCACGACAGGGAATGAAACGGATCTGAAATTACGGCCTCAAAGCCCAGGACATTCTCAGAAGGACTGCCCATCTGATCTTCTATTCATGGTTTTTTTTTTTTTTTTTTTTGGCTGATGAGTAATGCCTTTGCTTATTTGGTCTGCTCGACAACAACAACAACAATATTACTATTAATCAGATGCTTATAAAGAGCAAACCTTGGGTATGAAGTCTACAGTCAAGGTACCGGCAGAGGTGGCATCAGCGATGGTGGCTGCTGTTCTGTCCCCACATAGTAAGGGCTACAGTCCAAAGCAGCCTCTCAGTGGGTTCAAATGACACAACAGGATGGCACATCTCCCCAAGGAACCACGTGCTAACACTGTCACTGGGGAATTAGCTTTCATCATACACGTTTTAAAGGGACACAGACCATAGCAGACAGCTTTCAGCACCAGTTGTAAAGGTGTACTTAAGATTTATTTATTCTATTAATATTGATGCATCCACTCTTATGTACCAGGTACTGACCTCCACGCTTAAGAAGCATTTGTCATGGATTCAAGCATCGATTACAGTCCAGACGACAGAGAGCGGGTGAGTGTTCCACATAGCTAGTTCACTTTGTCCCTCGGACCATCACTGGAGCTTCTTTCCGGACTCATGGACTCTAGTTTAATCTGCACAGACATAACCTCTAACCATCTCACAGTACCTTGGGCAAAAAGGTGTGTGCCATCATCCGACTTTCAGCATTCAGACTGCCTGTGATACACAAAGAAGACCTGAATTACTGAAGGTGTAACACATTTGGAAAGACAAGTATGTGTATTCGAAACACCCACAATTTGTCTATCGAGCAAAATGTTGGCTCTGTGAAAGTGTGGGACCCTTCTGGAGGATTTGTCATGGATTCTACGCACAGCTGCAAACCATCTTGGGGTTCTGTGCTTAACCTACTGTTTTCTGTTGTTTAAGGCTAGGTATTTTACAGGGCAGAAAGGGGTACCTTGATTTTAGAACAATAAAACAAGATGACTTTGTTTCTTATAGTAGCAAAGATGAAGTCTATGATTTTATTGTTACTTATGATAGAAGCCAGTTTATTTTTAACTTTAATAACATAATTGGACATTAGGTCTCTTTTCCATGTCATTAATTATACATTTTATTTTGTTTGCATTCTTATTTTTTATTCGTTATTTTTAAACTAATACATGAACATGTAAAACTGTGTATATTGTCACATACAATTTCATATATTTGATACAATGTCATGTATTTGATACATATGCATAATTTTTCATGTATTTCACTTTAGTTTTCCCAAATCACTGACTCCCTACTAATGAATTAAATAAAAACTGACAAGTTGTCACTGTTTGTTTAAATAGGAAAATTTCTTTTATCATTTTGAGAATTACATTTGACACATGATTAGTTTTATGATATCAGATTCAACTAGAGATGAATAGAATTAAATGTACCTTTATAATAATAAATTCTACATATCATCTATGTGGGACTCTGCTACAGAAATGCATTCAAATATATCTACAATGATATGTGCAAATTACCTTTTGGGAGTTGAAAAGCTTTTGAAAACAATTTTCCTTAGTTTGATTAAGACGTCCTAGCAAATGTGAATATTTACAGGATTTTCAAACATTTGGTAAAAACATTTGGTACATAGATTGATGTATAGTTAACATTTTTCTGTAATGTCTTCACTGCTTCCTATGACAGTTCTACCTGGTACCAGAGAGCTTCCTTAGGTAGAAAAACAGATATAAGCAGAAGGTAAAGAGTTTGTACTCACTGTAACTTCAAGTGTAATGTCCAGTGTGTAAAAATTAATAGCAAATTTGTATACTTGCTGTGAGCCCTGGTGTGGTCAAAACCACTTGCAGAAATGGTTTCAGATCAGAAATAAGAAAGAAATTGTGGGCCGGAGATTTAGCTCAGTGGTCCCAGAGCCTGCCGAGCAAGTGCAAGGTCCCTGGCTAGGTCCCCAGTAACCACATACAACAATATCGGATGTGATGACTCACGCCCACCAGCAATCAGCACCACACACCACAGTGCCGGCCACAGTGACTCATGCCTGTAATCCCAGCCTTCGGGAGGCAGAGGCAGGAGGATTGCTGAGTTTGAGGCTTGCCTGGGCTACATAGTGAGCTCAGAGCCAGCCTGAACTTCAAAGTTGAAACCCTGTCTCAAAACAAAACAAAACACCCAGAAAAGAAAGAGAAATTATAAATTAACAAAAAGTGTACACAATTCTTTGAAAGCAGAGAATTTTTTCCCAACATACTGTAGCACAATTCTCAAATTTATGGTTCTCAGTCAATTCTGAAGGTATTTATGGGGAACTGGCATCACCATTACTTAGAAATGTACTGGTAAGAATTAAAACATAAGAATGAATCGGGAGGACATTAAATCATGTAAATAGAAACACGGCACCTTTAGCCTTCAGCGCAGCACAGAAGGAATCACAGACAGGCTCTGGACAGCCTGGATTCTCCTTCACTCCATTATCAGCAGGACCTTGAATAAACTACTTCAAGTCTGTGGACCTAATTTTTCATCTATGAAATAAAATTAATAATTATATTTATCATTTAGAATCGTGGAAGGATTAAACTAACTCATAAAAATAAAAACCTTGGGGCCGGAGGGTTAGCTCAGTGGTTCCAGCGCGTGCCTTGCAAGCGCAAGGTCCTGAGTTCGATCCCCAGTAACCACATACAATGCTGGGCGTGGAGACTCACGCCCACCAGCAATCAGCACCACATACCACAGTGCCAGGCGTGGTGGCTCACGCCTGTCATCCCAGCACTCAGGAGGCAGAGACAGGAGGATTGCTGAGTTGGAGGCTTGCCTGGGCTACATAGTGAGCTCAGAGCTAGCCTGAACTACAAAGCAAGACCCTGTCTCAAAAAAATAAAAATAAAAATAAAAAAATAAAAACCTTGAATACCAACACAAATATGGTATCTATAAATATAGGCACTCATTGTTACATGCACATTAAGCGTACACAAGAAATGAAAAAGAAGTAATGTCAGAGACCTGAGAAAGGTTAACATGCTTCTTGTGATTAGAAATTTAAGCAAAATGAGGTTTACAACGTTTTCAAAGTTCCCTGCTTTAGTGATGACATGACTTTCTCAAGGATCCGTGCTCTCTGTTTTTGGCCAGGGTGCTGTTTTGTACTCATTTAATTAGGATAGAAAGGAGTCCTGGGTATTGTTCAATCAATCCTAATTGTTGGTCCAGGCTAGAATCACTGGTAGAGATTGTTTTAAAATGCTGATCCCCATGTGAGCTCCCCATCTACTGATCCAGAAATTCCAGGAATATCTTCATCACATAAGTCTGATGCTGATTAGTTTTGAGAAAGAACAATCTACTCCAACTGGCAATTTTTACACATTGGGAAACTGAGGTACAGGGATACGAGATGGTAGGGCAAATTAATAATTACTTCTCCTAATGATCTCTTTCTGGCCAAACCCCTGCACCTGTCTCCTGAGGGACGCCCAATCCACAGTGCCATGAAGAGTGGCACGCATGAGGACCGATCACTCTTGCCACCCACCCAGGTGTGCGGAGGGCTGGTGCATCCGTGAGTGTTCCCACCGAACACACATTATACCTTCCTGTTCACCTGCATCTTGAAAGGACAGGATGGATCCGTTGCTTAGCAATGGCACTGTGCTGAAGTCACAGCACTTCAGCAAATCCAGGGGTGGGGGCACAGTTTCCAAGTAGTCTCCACGTCTCATTTTCATTCCTCTTCCAATAGAATGTCCTGTCTCTAACCTCCCTACCAATGAGCAGAATGCAGAAGCTTGACCCAAGTGACAGTGGCACAATACTACCTTTATTTGCTACAGATTGTTTCTTTTGTGACACTAGGGATGGAAGACATGACTGAGGTGTCAGAACATACATTGATCTTTAAAATTTTTTTTTTGTTCATTCACATGAGAAAAGTAAGATATGGCCTAGAAAATTACTGCACTTAAGAGCTATTTCTTGCAATTGCTTTAAATGTCCCTACCCTTTATTTTTACTGCATCTGAAATTTCCTCTGTAGGGAATTCCACTCCGGGCTCAGGCAGGCATCTGGCAGCACCATGGAGAGAGATTTGCCTTGTGGACAGTTGCTGGAAAGATGTGATAATTCCATTTTCTGTCAAACAGCCGAGTACATGTTGTTAAATGTCAAGTATTTCCACGAACAGCTGGAGAAATGAAGCCGCAGAAAGTTTTCTTTATCACCCTAGTTTCTTATCCTGTACAGGAAACACAACTTTGTTTGACCATGTGGTTCAGAATATTAATAGCATCTCTATCAAGGATAGATTTATTCTCTCTTAGCAATAAAAATGTCTATTTTTTCTTCCTCTCATTTTTCTTCCCACTCATTTGACTCAGAAGTCATCTGAGGAGGATTTAACAGATCAACTCTAAAAATTGAGGAAGAGACAATTCTCCTACAGTTAAATCAAGCATACAATAAATTGTGTTGTACCAGGACTGATGGATCAGGAATGTGGATTCAGTTATCATGAAAACAAGAATTAAATCATTATTGTGACAATACATACATTTTCTTAAATTCAGGAAGCAAAATTGTATGACAATGTCTTAATATAACAATGCATATACTTTTCCAGTTCTGTTAATGCTCTAACCTCAGCCTGTAATTTCTGGATACTGATATAGAGGAAATACTAGCATCCTGCTAGAAGAATCATAAGCAAAGTTCTGTTTTATGAATTATGATATTTAGGCTCAGAAAAGCTCATTCAAGTGACAACGTCAGAGCAGATCATAGCTCCAGTATCTCCCAATTCCCTGTCCATTCAGTTCCATGGAAAGATGGCGGCTCAGGTAACTCATGGAAGCAGCTGTTCTGCCAGGTACGAGGCAGAGTGAGCAGCAAGGGAAGAAGAAGGCTGCTAAGTCAGCGAGCGGAGGCTGATGGCGGGGAGGGAGGCGCCAGCTCGGGCAGGGGCAGAGCTGGCTCCACTGGCAGAGAGCAGCGATGAATACTGGTGCCTGGTGCAGGAGTTTCCGGAAAGGGCTTCAATACAGGGACGGCAAAAGTCAACTAAAATGTACCGATCAGTTCCTGGGGAAAGATAAAGAATAGAAATAAACAAAAGCAAGTGTAAGTACCTCACAGCATAAAGCTTCTCTCTCCTATTCCTTGTCTGAGATAAGCAGAGACAGACAGACAGACAGACAGACAGACAGACAGACAGACAGACAGACAGACAGACAGACAGAGAAATCTGTGATGTTCTTGCCGCCTGCGGTGACCGTCCGGTGGAGCAGTCCGGGCCTCCACCACTCGTTGCCTCTTTCACACCCGATCCCGACACAAGAGGCCGAGACGCTTGCTGTGACAGGAAGGCACAAGAAGCAGCCAAGACAGTCTTCCACCGCACTGAGTGAGCTGACAGACATAAAAACGAGGTCCTGATACACCCGGGCACGTAAAGCGCCCACTCCTCTCTGCTGTCCAGTCCCAGGCACTCTGCTGTCCTTTCAGCACAGGCTCCGAGTGCAGGTCCTCTCCGAGAGAGGTAACGGGGTGGTAAAAGGGGGGAAAGGCTTTGATCACGGGCTGCTGCTGAGCTCCAGAAGACCCTGGCCCTGAGGAGACACCTGCCGTGGAGTGCGCCCGCCGGTGTGCACCCCTCACAGCAGCTCTGCTGGCGTCCCCCGTGCCCCCCAGATCCCCCTCTGCCTCCGTCTTCCGCACTGCCCCCGTGCCCAGTCCAGTGGACCAAGTCGGTGCTAACAGCGTCACTCACCAGTGCTTGGTACTGCTGCGCGTTCTCCCACTTCTGCTAAGCGGCAAAGAGGAAAACATTTCCATGCTTACATGGCCACATAAAACCACCGACTGTACCTTACATTTTAGCTTAATTTGATATTTGAAATGGATTTTATTGTGTTTTATTTTTGTCCTCTTTCATTAGCACAAATTGTCATGCTAGTGCCTTGAAAAATTGGCCTGCATAAATGCATGCAGTATTTTGAAGATCTTGATTTTAATCGCATTTTTTCCTCTGGGGAAAGTCCTTCTGCTCTGGCCGTGCTCTGGACAGCTTTTCCTTCTGTTCTTGGTCTTCAGTGTTTGGCTCAAATGCATCTAAAAGGGAATTTGGCACAGAATGAAGACCTGGATTATGTTAAAGAAAAACTGAGTGCATCCCTGTTCTATTTTTGGAAGAAAAAATAAAGCAAAAGAAACACAGTTGTCTAGGCCTCCTAAGCAGGTATGCAGAATGACTGATGCTAATCGTAAGTTAGGGCAAGGCGGGCAGCACGTGCTCCAAGCTCTTGCTGTTCATAAAATGGCAAAGATGTCAAGAGGTGCACCACAGTAATGAGGTGACACGGGCTTCATAGTGATCAGATTTGTTTTACTTTTCCTCAGACACTGCACAAAATGACAGCTTCCTGCTGTCCATTTCAGACTAGAATTGTCTGTGAGCCAACCCTGGGTTCCAGCCAATGAGCTGCTGATTGGTTTGGAATGAAAAGTCTTTATTATAAGTACAAAATGAGAGAATAAACTTAAAACCTCTCCTCTGGGTGTTCTCTGTGTGTGTGTGTGTGTGTGTGTGTGTGTGTGTTTCTCCCAGAGACAATCAGAGGAAAAGCCAAGCCAGGATTTAAAATCTGTGTTTTTCTTGGAGATGTGAATCAGTGGAATGTATTTGAGACTTTCTATGATGATCAGTTATTCATGAGGGAGGATTCATTGTGTTTTTTGTTAAAGATGAGAAAATTAAAGGAAGAAAAGAATAAATTCTAACATCTAGTGGAGATGCCCACTTTTCCAGAAAGCAATGCTTAATTGGAGTGAAAATTCAGAGGCAGAGCATCAGGTGGATATTCCTTTCAAGACTAAGGGTTGATGAGCTTTGAAATTTACAGTTTAAGAGCTTATGTCTCAAGATTTTTCTGCAAATTACACAATTATCAAGTATTTGTTGTTCGGATTATGGGTAGAATGGGCTGCACAATACTTTGTAGGTAAGTTCGCCAACTGAGAGAGCTCTTAGGCTGAGATATTTCACCAGTCCTTGGGGTCCAGATGTGTGACTTTTACCTCTGACACTTGCCCACTGGGGTTCAACAGAAATCCCAAGCAAAGAGAGTCTGGTTAGAGAAGAGAGAAAGGACTCAGAGCTCTGGCTTGATTGCTTCTTTTGCTGTTGGAAGGTTTTCTGAATTTGAGTGAATCCTATATGTGGATTATGGTTATTTCCTAAATCCTGATATCCTGTTTGGGATTTTGCCTGTCCCTACACCTTCAGTTCTTATCCCTACGTCTTCTTCGAGCATTGTCAGTGTTGCAATTCCCTTACTGGAGACTGTTGATCTATTTTGAATTTATTTTAGTACAGGACAAAAAGTAGGAATCTAGTTTTATTCTTCTGGGTATGGATAAATATGAAAACCACTAAATACCAGGAAGACTGCTGGGGGAAAAACCTTTTCACACTGTTGATGGCATATAAACGAGTACAACCACCGTGACAACCAGTAGTGGGGCTCCTCAAAAAATTTACGAGGAGAGATACCTTTTGATCTACCTCTACCACTCTCTAAGGGTCCAGGGGAATGAACATAGGGCAACACACTACAGTGGTACTTATATACTGATGTTCATGGGATGAAATTCACAGTAGTTAAACTGAACAAGCAGCCAAAATGCCTATCAATAGAAGAAAGATGACAGAAAGTGATATATGTGTGTATATATTATATATGAGATATATAATAATATTCTTATGAATATTATTCAGTTTCTAAAGGGCAGTCGTAATTCATTTGGTAAAGAATGAGTGGCCTGGAAATTAGCATGTTAACCAAAATAAGGCAGACCTGTAAAGTTAAATATGGCACGCTTTCTTTTAAGAGAGGAATATTCTTAAAAATTAAGAGATAATTAGAAAAGCAGATAGAGTATGGGAAATGATGAAGGGAAATGGGAGGGGAGAGAATAATGAGGAAAGAATGGAATAAAAATAATCACAGTATGTTAAGTGTATGTACAACTGTACTGAATTGAAACCCATTATATGCACACAGAAGGCTTTTTTTTAAATCAAATTTGAACTTAGCCTTTTTTTTTTTTTTTGCCTCTAATTCTCTGGGCTTAAGGGATAGATTCTGTATTTTATTTGAGTGTCTCGTTAGTGGACACAGCTGTAAAAGTGAGGTCTTTACATGAAGACAGTGGAAACACGAGGCGATAGACTCAATTTCCTGACCCAAAGTGCGGGAAGGCAAAAGCACAGCCTAAGGGTGTTCAGTGAAGGTGAGAGAGGGACGCAGGCAGACAGAAAGCGTGCGACTTCCGGTAGAGAGCGAGACCACTTCCGGCCCTCTGCAGTACACACACTGTCTGTCGTCTCAACATCCCTGTAACGTGCAGCCCTGTCTTTCAATCCAGATGCGCCTCTGCCATGCCTGCTCACCTCCTGAACTCACATTTCCAGTTGCCACCTATGCCACATCCCATCCTGTAGCTCTCACCTGCTTTTCTAGTTTTAGTAAAATTCCTCACACTCCCCATCATATAAACTCTATGCAGTCAGCCCATCCATTGAGAAGACTAATTAATTTCTGCCCTGTCCTTGTTAAGTGTATTCTCCATGAGCGCAGGTGCCTTTCCCTTCTTGTTTATGAATGTACCTGGAGATAAGAACAGTGGCTGGAATATATTAGGTGCTACACAAAATTGTGTGAGTGAAGAAGTGAGTAAATGGATAATAAGATGGAATAAAAGCTTTGTTGGATTAAAACTACGATAATTAAACAAAATCATTTTCACAGGCTCATTTTCAAGTCATTTTTCTCTCATTGTTGAAAGTCTCTAGAGAGGTGGGGATTTAGCTCAAATGGTGCCTCACCTACCTTGAAAGTCTCTAGAATTCATCTGAAAATTAATGTCACTCTTCTCATATAGTAGCTAGGAGTCAACTATTACACTGATCCATGATTTTTAAGAGCATGTGATTTGCTGCCAGACAGAGCTGCATTTTATATTGGGCTCTGTCATTTGCCTGCATAGATTGCAACCAAGTTATTTAATGGTGCTAACATTACATTTCTCATAACACATGAATAAGAATATTTGTTCCAAGCTAGAAATTTAGCTTAGTAGTTCTGGTGCCTGCCCAGCAAGTACAAGATCCTTGGTTCGATCCCCAGTAACCACATACAACAATACTGGGTATGGTGACTCATACCCACTAGACAATAACTACCACATACCACAGTGTTGGGCGTGGTGGCTCACGCCTGTCACCCCAGCACTCAGGAGGGAGAGGCAGGAGGATTGCTGAGTTTGAGGTTTGCCTGGGCTACAAAGTGAGCTCAGCGCCAGCCTGAACGACAAAGCGAGACCCTGTCTCAGAAAAAAAAAAATTGCTTCACAAGGTCATTGTATTAATTTTGATGTTTGTATAGTGCCCAGTGGGGTGTCAGCTGGAAACTCCCTGAATGTAATTATTTTGATTAGATTGTCTTTAAGGACCTCCATATTCTTTACAGCCACACTACACAAGTGAATTGAGGAAGACGTGACATGGGTCTTCAGTCGACACAGATGAAATATGTATAGATAGAGTGAATAATTATCTTATTGGATCTGTTTCTCTTTAGTAAAATTTCATTTAGCATTTGCAGTTTCTGTGTCGGGCATCCCCTCCCCTCTAAATCTTATAAAATGAATTACTTAAAACTTGCACCTGCTTTTGCAAGAAAATGAACAAGGTGACTTTGAAGTGCATGCCTTTGCAGGCCTGTGCACACATGTACACATGCGGATAAAGATGGCCCCAAACCTTAATCTGGCTCCAGCCCATTGAGAACTCAAGGATCAACTATTTTCCTGTGTGTGTGAGTTCAAAATATGAGGTATCATCTCTAGAAGGGGGGGAAATACCAACATAGCACAGGCTACTTCAAGAAATATACATATATATTCCTACAGAGAAAAATGGCATAAAATAAGTGTGAAAATATGCACATTTTAAGAAAATAATTATTCCTGAGAAGTAGGCTCAGAGCGGCATTATTATAAAAGAGGTAACAGTTGAGTTAAAACGTGGATGAAAGAGGAACCTTCAGGGAAGTAAAGGAACACAGGAGTAATTCCAGTAATGCTGGGACCAAGGTAACTCTTGCTTATGTACAAAGTTAGAAAGGGCTGAAGGTATCTGTCTGATCCAGGAATGTCCATGATTAGCTGTGAACAGGACGCAAATATGAAAGAAGATTTCGAGGACAATTCAATTAGAATTAGCTGGGCAAATCACATGAGAGATTTTAAACACCAGAGACGAGGCAGAAACTTCATTATTTCAGCTTTGAGATTGTAGATATCCAGATAGGAAAACTATGACAGCATTTCAGATGATCACAGATAAATATGAATTAGAGAATACTTCTTATTTTAGAGGAAAGGAAGAGCTGGTGGGTAGTCTCATTAGTGAGGAAGAAAGTAATAGGAATAGGAAAGAGAAAATTGATTTCACTGAAGAAGATGAGACTGCAAGGACAGTTGCTCGGCCACTGTTGAATGCTGCCTTCCCAGTGTTGGCATTTTGTCCGATAGGTTTCACCCTTAGTAAGAACCTAATAACATTTTCTGACCGAGTTCTAACATTGGATCATCAGGGGCACGCCACAACTTTGTAACATTTTGACTAGTCAAATATTTACTTACTGCTTTCTTTCTCATCTAAAGCAAAGTCTTTGTTCTGTTCTCTGTCTGTCATATCTTGCTCTGTCTCACTGTGGCAACGTGTTGGGCTCACATGATCTAAATCGTCATCAGTGGCCCAGTGACCTGATGGCTCACTTTAATCCTCCTCCCAAAGTTGTAAAAGTGTATTCTCATGCCACATTGTCCTGAACTAGGTTAATGCTTTAAGTAAAATCAAAATAAAATAGTTAATAAGATAAATTATAAATGCAGAAAAACATTACATGGCAAAAATGTGAGTAAAAGTTATCTGTTGACATTTAAAATTTTTTTTTCTGTTGACATTTTGACACATGTACATACACCTTACAGTTCCTTGTACCGAATGGTTGAATACAAGTATTGCTTTATACTCCTCAAACACAGCTACTGAGACACACCACTGGCTACCATTACACTGAAGTAAATATTCTCCCTAGGGAAGTATGGTGTGGGTGTCTGGTACCCTGAATGAGGAGGCAAGAAGCTGAGCAGATGGCATAGACAATAGGGTAGATGGTTTGAAGGCATCTCAGACGTCAATAATACACAACCCACTACTGGCAAGAGTGTGAGATGGTAAATATTTCTTAGGAGAAGAGAGTTCCTGTTCATTCAGTGCTACGGAGGGAAGGCTAACCCTGAATTTAGCCATCTAGACACTCAGAGGCTGCTGCAGCCATGATCCAGTGGAGTATGGCTTTTGCTCAAGGTGACAGCGCACTGTGGAGTTACAGCCTAATTCTGGTTTTTCAGGAATACAGGATGTAGGGCTGATGGGTCAGGTAAGCTTCCGCCCAGGTTACAGGAAGGTCAAATATGTGACCATGGCCCACAGTAAGGCTGTGCCTGACGCTTTCAGAGTAAAGCTAAAGGTGCAAGTGGGACCTCGGGAAATCGGAGAGGCCAGAAACATGAACTCTCTGCTGAAGGATGCTACAGGCCATGAGCAGAGCAGCCCCTGAGAGAAGCCATGGAGGCACAGTCAGCAGGAGAGTGGAAGAGCACTTCTCAGACCCTCTGAAACTCACATCTCACCACAACTGGCCTGGGTGCTCAACATGCCGCTACAGGACTCAGTGTTTTCCCTGCTACATTTGGGTCTTCTGTGGGTCCAGTTTCTCTTTCTCTATCTTCCCTTTTTGGAATAAGCATGCTTGGCTTACTGGAAGTGTTTAATTTTCTATATGGACTCCTAGCTAAGTGTTTTCCTTGAGACTCAGAAAAGGCTTTGAATTTAGACTCTACAGCAATATTGGAACTGTTAAGTCTCTCAACCCAAGACACGCACCTAATGCATTTCAGATAATGAAACAGACATGAGTCTTTTGGTGGCCAGAGTTAGAACAGATGTAAAATACCCTACACAAGTCTCATATTTGGAGGTGGAACTGGCTTGGAAGGATTCATTCTTTTTTTTTTTT
>PVIC010031933.1:0-21016 GCA_004025085.1 Thryonomys swinderianus | reverse complement strand
TCCCGTCCTCCCTCCCGTCCTCCCTCCCATCCTCCCTCCCGTCCTCCCCACCACCTAGCACCCGAAGTCCGTCTCGGGAGTCCTCAGTGTGTCTCCACAGGCCCTGCAGGGTTCAGGCCGTGCTTTCCTGTACCTGTGTGGATGCCCATGCACATGTGCACGGAAATAGCCGTCTATTTCCAACATGACCTTTCTTAATACATTTTGTTCTCTGATAAGATGCAAGATGAATAGCACACCTCTGGATTATTCCCTTTTGTTCTTGTGTCTCATGATAGGAGCCATTTAACGGTAAAAATGAGGCTAGATTTATGGCTGCCAGTCTGAGTGGTAATAAATGCCAGGCAGATATTGCTGTGTCATAAACTTCGGGAGTTTGAACCTAACCCACTACATAAATCAGCGCATAGCATATGAGCCCCCTATTTTAGAAAGTTGGCTGACTATAAACTTACTTGAAGTTCTAAGACCCCCAGCTTTCTAAATACGTCTGCCCGCTGGCACCCTAGTTTTCCTCCATTGTCCTGCACTAGAGTTTTCTGACCTTGTTCAGGGATCCACCCTGTAATTCAAGGATTTCTTGGCATCATACACACCGGGGATGCAGCGGGCAGGAGACCCCGGGTTGGGAGCTGCTGACTTCTGTTCAGTCCTAGTGGGAACAGAGCAGGCTCGGGTTCCTGAGCCAGTGAGGGCTGCACCTGCCGTGAATGGGGACACCGCGCCGTGCCCTTCTGCCGGCACCCGGCGGGCTGAGCCGTTGGGTCTGGGCTGCTCACGGGACGTCTCGGGAGCCCGTGGCCCTCAGTGGGGCTCTGGCAGACGAGTGTTCCGCCCAGGACTTCCTTCCTGGGCCACGTTCCTGCAGCCTGGGCCCTGCGACGAAGTGTTTATTTCTCCGAACCTCTGCTCTCCGCATCCGTCCTGCTGACGCCGCCTCGCAGGGCGGCCCCTCCTCCATCTGGGCCCGGTCCCGGCTGTCCTTAGCTTGCAGCACAAACCCACCAGGGTGGTACCGTGGGTCCGAGGGTGGGCCGGGGAGGGGGTATCTGCGTGGTGCACACATGGGCACCTGTGGTTCTAGCGCCGGGCGAGGTTAAGAATTCACAGTCATCACCATGCGTGGAGTCAGAACTGCTCGTGGATTCGGGGCATCAGGCTGCGGTGACAGGAGGGAGTGGAGATTAGGGGGCTGGCAGTCTAGCCCCGCTCTGCCAGTGGAGAAAACTGAGCTTTTCCCCTCCGCAGCCCCCAACAGGGGGTCCTCGGGGAAGAAAGCCGCACAGTGCTCTAGTTACTGTCTGCGGAGCACTGAAGGCAGCGACCAGCACCCCACCGTCGCACACCAGGACAAGGCAGAAGACGCCTTGGTGCTCAGGACTGAGTCACAGCAGCCCCGAGCCCTGTGCCCGGGCTCCCGGGGTCAGCGCGGCCCATCTGCGGTGCCTTCGCCCTGAAGGCCGCGCTACCGCTGCTGTGACCCCCTGCAGCACCCAGGCCCCGCGTGGCGGGCGACCCGGCCCTCGGCCGCGGTGGGCAGCGCTCTGCCTCGCTGTCTGCTCGCCTCTCGCATGACGGTGCCGCCGACCCCTGTGCTGTTCATTTTCGTGAACGGACAGCTGTTAGGACATCCCTGGTTTTAGCTGACAGTGACAAAGGCAACTTAATTTTGCCACCAAATATGTCACACAGTTTTCACAGTGAAAACAAAGAGCTTGAAGTCTGGAGTGCAGCCAGTAAGGAGCTGCAGACAGCGGAGGGCGCGCGCTGGTCCTCGGCCGAGGCGCCTCACGACGCTGACATGTACCCCGTCACCCCGATTGTGCGCTCCCACACGAGCAGCTCTTCCTGCCGAGGCTCCCGAGGAGGAAACAGCGCGCACCGGGCGCAGGCGGGCGAGGGAGCGCCCTCCGGCCGGCGGGCCGAGCAGACGAGGCCGGGCAGCCCGTTCCGCGCCAGCGCTGAACTTGAGTCAGGCCGGGCCGGGCGGACGCCACGTCCTGGGGCTCAGCTCGGCCTGCGGGCCGCTGCCCCCAACCCACCGGTCCCAGCAAACCAGCCAGCGCAGCGGAGAGCCGCGGAGTGTGCGGGCGGAGGGCGCCCACTTGTGCCGGAGTGGCCGGCACGCAGCGCACGGCGCGGGGAATCGCCGGCGGCCAGGGCCCCGGCGGGGGCGCTCGCAGGAGGGCCAGAGGCTCTTCCGAGGCAATGGCTGTGAGGCGGCGTTGTAAACACCGAGGAGAACTTAAATGGAATATCTGGCAACACTGAAAGCCTGCAAGCGCGCACTGAATTTTCATGTAGAAAATAAAAGAGCTTTTCTTAAACAAAAAACACGCAGAGGCTTCAGAAATTTCCTTTGTATCTCTTAGCAGAGGAATTCTTTTCTCCTTTCCTCACAGTTGGAGATGACAGATTCTGTCCCTCGGGAAAGGGTGTTTCGGGAGGTGACTCGGCATCTGCTCCTCAGAGGACAAGGTCGGCAAGTGGCCCTTGTCCCGAAGGCCGCGGAAGGACCGTGCGCCCTGGGGAGAGCTCCCGCGCGGCTCCCGCCTGCGCAGGCGACGGGGAGGCGCCGACGGGACGGGACTGAGGGCAGGCGGTGCTGGCGCGGAGGCCTCCAGGGTGGGGCGCGGGGACAACCCAGGCCTGTCCCTGGTGGACACCGGGCCCTCCCTGGCCCCACGGTCAGCACGAGCGGCCGGTCCGCTCAGCAGCCCCTGCCTGGGCTCCCGGCACGCTGTGCGGCTCGGTGGTTGGAGAAGGCGACCGGGGCTGCGCCCCAAACACACAGGCCTCGGAGACAGGCACTGCGCCGCAGCAGCAAGGGCGCCGATTCCAGGGCTGAACTGAGCAGTTCTACTAGTAGCCACCTCTTTCTAACCCACAATCAATTTAAAATCTACATTTCTGGGCCGGAGGGTTAGCTCAGTGGTTCCGGCGCCTGCCTCGCAAGCGCAAGGTCCTGAGTTCAATCCCCGGTACCCACATACAACGCTGGGCATGGAGACTCACGCCCACCAGCCATCAACACCGCATACCACAATGCCGGGCGTGGTGGCTCACGCCTGTCATCCCAGCACTCGGGAGGCAGAGGCAGGAGGATTGCTGAGTGCGTGGTTTGCCTGGACTACGTAGTGAGCTCAGAGCCAGCCTGAACTCCAAAGCGAGACCCTGTCTCAAAAAAAAAAAAAATCTACATTTCTGCCTACTTTCCCCAAGGCCGCTTGTCTGTAATCACCCAGGAGGCTGCTTTCAGCGGCAAACGGCGGGTCCCGAATTGGGCGCAGCGCCCCGAGGAAGAGAGGTGCGGCTCGGGCCTGAGAGCCGGGCCAGCCGGTGTCCTTGGCGGGGGGACTGCGCGTTCGCGGTGCCCTGGCTGCCTGTCTGTCGCTCACGGGTGGGAACAGCCCCAGGCCGGGGGCCCCTTTTCCTGCCCCCGAGCAGCAGGGGCTCCTGCGGTCTGCGGCGGAGGAGAGGTGCCCGCGCCGGAGCCTGCGCTCCAGCCTCTGGGCTGCCAGGGTGGTGGCCTCGGCTCCGCCTCCGTCAGGGGGACCCGAGCCCCACAGCCCTGACCCGTTCGGGCAGCTCGGGTGCGGGTTGCGGGCACGTGGTCACTCTTCAATTTCAGAAAAGATATTTTTAAGAATATGCAAAATTCTATTCATTGTTGTGCATTTTTACTTGGAAAATGTAGATTTGAGGAGCATTATGAATTCCAAAGTCACTAGTAGGTGCAAAGGATGATACAGCAAGATTAAAAAGGAGGATTTAACCTCAAGAATTTTCTGAACATTTTTATCATGATACATAAATCTTGAAGAGTTCTAACAGTCATAAAAGATATAACTATGAAAAATGATAGCCTATTTTGGACAAACTTCTGAAGAGTGTTAAAAATGTACTTTTATGAAGCGTTCAGAATATAATCACCTTGAGTGGTCTGTGAAGGAAATGCGAGAGATGTCCATAATCTAATGAGCAAAAAGAGTTGGTCTTGTTGATGGAAAGTTGAATATCAAGAAAAAAGAGCCAGCTTCCTGTACAACCAGTGATGTATGACTTTAAAGATTTCTGTCCCTTAAAAGTGACCTCTCTGTGCCCAGCACAGTGTGCCAGCGGGCGGACACCGTGTGCCCTGCGCTCTCTCAGTGGCCCTTGAGCCTGGGCCTGAGGCGGCCGTGAAGGGTCGGAATTTGTTACTCTGTTCCGTCACCTGCTTCTGCCTTCGTGCTCTAAGGAACAGAAGTACATCTGAGAAGCCTTAGAGTTGTGGGTGCTAGAAATGCGAAACTATTAAAATCCATCCGGTCTTGACATCATAGCACTGACTGTTATGTGCGGCTACCTCTAGTGCGCGCTTGGCCTGTCTCTGTCTCTCTTACCGTGTACTTAGCCACTGCTTCTGCTCTGCCTGTGCATTTTTACTGTGGGTATTTGCGTCTCTGTGCCCTTTGTATTTACTGCCAAGAGGGCTTTGAAAGCGGCCTCCTGCCTGACCCCTGGCTTCCTCCAGGACGGATTCTGTCTGCAAAGGTGCCATGTGCAGAGCAGCTGCTTGGCCACATTTGCACTGTCACTGATCTTCATCTGCTTCTTCCAACAAGTGCTGTGCTGTTTCCTATTCTCAGCTACCTATTTTTCTATCTCGGCTTCTTGTTGAACACCTAATCCTTCAACTTTCCTTTTGATAGTGTCCCCACTTTTGAATATTATTCATAGTTTAAGCAATAGCCTTCAGAATATGTTTTAGATTCTTATAGAGGATGATAAAAAAAGCGTGTGCTTGCTCTTATATGTCTCGAAATGTATTCTGTATCTAGTGCTCATTTTCTTTTTATTGATCCTCTTCCTGAAATGAGACAAGAACAGTTTGCTTACATAAGAGTGAAATTTTCCAGTTTCCTTGCTCTTACCTGCTTAAATGTGAATATTAGATCTCATCAGGAGGCACAGTGCAGTTAAGAATTTACTTAATTTGCCTTAGCCATTTTCTGTGCCTTGTATTCACCCAGTGTTTATCCTTTGGGTTCATAACGTCCAGTACAGCATCTACTAGCCGCATGCAGTCATAAGTTGATTAAAATTAAATAAGCATAGAATTCTGCATTTCCACCTGCACCCGCCGCATTTCCAGGGCTCAGCAGCCCCTGATGACAGCTGCGGGCACTTCTGTCCAGAGTCCCCTGAACAGCACCGCTCCTCAGTGGGCCTCTGCTTCTGCCCTCTGTAGTAATCTAACTATGAATAACTGAGTTTATTTCTGTAAAATCAAGACATGGCATGATGTTCCTGGCAAGATACGGAGAGTGAAGCAATACTGTGCTGTGCGTATCTCTACCACAGTTCTTCCCGTGTCACCCTCTGTTATTACATTTTTGCTGTTGCAAGATGAAGACATTCCCTTCCCATGTTGACCATTACCGGGAATTTGGTTCCCGGAAAGAATGTGCTCAAAACACAGACTCATTCCAGATGCAGAAGCCAATTGAAGGAGCTTTGCACGAAGAAGCCTGAGTGGGCAGCACGTTTGCTTCCTGGAGGGACGATGGCGGCCCGCTGCTTGCAGAAGAGCCCTTGCCGTTCAGGACGGTGGGAGGAAAGCAAATCTTTTGTGACACGACCTAGGCTTGCCTCAAAGTCCCACTGCATTATCCTCGGTTGAAAACCACCCATCTGCTGAGCTGTCTTTGGAGGGATTGCAGCTTAACTCGCACTTTCTGTTTCTTCCGGAAGCTGCTCCCTCCCTGGAAAGGGAGGCGCTAGGACCCAGGCCCTGCCTTTGCCAGAGCTGCTGGGAGGGGCTGCGTCCCAGCTCCGCCTCCCCCCTCCTGGCCTCTGCTTGGCTGCTGGTCCTCCTTCCTTCGGCCCCAGATTTCTTTGCTCTTACAGGGTATAAGTTCTTTTTCAAACGATGCCTGGCTGGAAACGTGGAGTGGAGACACCACTGAGCCCAATTTTCTGTAGGGTAACTGTGGAACGATCCCTTCTTTCGTGACCTCTTGCTTTCAAATACACTTCATGCTGCTGCACTGCAGAAGAATCATCCGGACTTCCAGTCCAGCCTCTAGGGAGAAGCCCACCAGGGCAGGACCGAGAGTCCCACCGACACAGTTTCCACTGGACCTGAATAGTGTTCTTTTACCCCACGGAACACACACATCCAGACACTGCAGTGAGTGACCAGGATTAATTTAAGGAGCTTGAGGATCAGTGGATTCCTTTTGATGATAGGTCTAGCGATGACCTTAGTCCAGTCTCCTTTTTAGCAGATGAGGAAACTGAGGATCAAAGAGGTTACATGCACGTTAACATAAAATCATACTCCTTGGACTTGAAGAACTCTGGATTCCATCACTGATTAGGAAGGTGGGATATGGATTAAAGGACACCCTTCCTCAGTTTTCTTGTCTGTAAAATGAGACAGTTATTGTAGCCTTGGAAGGTTTTCTTGAGATAATGGATGTGGCTGTTATTCAAGAACGAACAGCGTCTGTGTGGATGCAGTCTTCTCTTTCCAGGACAGGCAGGGTTAGAGGCGAAGGGAGCCTTCTCCTGTGCAGTCCTTGCTCCGTCTTGTGTGAAGTGCACATCCCAGGTAACTGCGGAGCCCAAACTGCACCCACTTACTATGGCATGGTGCCAGCTTTGCTCCTCCATGTGCTGCCGTCCGGCCCTCGGCTGCCGGGGTGACTCGGCGTGCATGCCACAGAGCGGGCACTGGGCGCCCACTGCAGCCCGCATGCCACAGGCTCACACCGTGGTCCTGGACGGCGTGTGACAGAAGCGCCAGTCCGCCTCTCCCCTGGTGACCGGGCCCGAGGCTCCAGCCCGTTCCCCCTGTTGCCTTCAGTCAGACGGGCCGGTCACGGGCTGCTCCGGCTTGAACCCCGTACACGGATGCAGACCCTGAGGTTCCACCGGGACAGTTTCTCTACCTCCGGCCTCGAGAAACAAGTCCTGCTCTTCATTTCAACACCTGCCCCGGGGCCGGCAAACTTTTCCTGTGAAGGGCAGCGCAGCGTATCTGTTAGGCTTTAGGAGCCCACGGGCTCTTGTGCAGCTGTTCAGTTTTCCCTCTGAGGCAAAAGCAGTCTATTCAGTCCACAAATAAGTGAACATGGCTGTGCTCAATAAAATTTTATTTATAAAAACTGAAACTTAAGTTTAACACATTTTCACATATCATGAAACATGATTCTTCTATTGGTATTCTGTAGCTTTTTGAAACTGTAAAAGGCTTTGATAACTTTCATGTTGTACGCAAAATGTCAGTTTGCTAGACTCCGCACCTGAGCTATAGTGTTGTTTCTCTCCCCCACTTGAGATCATGGTAGCATTATTGAGATAATCTCAGACTGAAGGAGCCTTGGGCAAAATATGCAAAGCAGATGGACTAGTCAGCTTCTCATTGCTATGACTAAATACCTGAGGTAATTAACTTATAAAACAAAAAGGTTTGTTTTGGTTCACATATAGCTATGGCTTTGGGAAGGCAGTGTGTCCCGGAAAGACCATGTGGTGGAGGCCACAGCTTATATTCTGAGCCATGATGAGACTGGATTGCACAATCCCCTCTACAGGTTCCTATGACCTCCAAAGACCTCCAGACAGGCCCCTCCTGCTAAAGGCTCACAGCATTCCTCAATTGTGCCGTTGTGGGGACCAAGTTTCTATATATGGACTTTGGGGGAACATGTCCCAGACTGTTGCATGGGAAAAAAGCTAGCCCACCCCACCTTCCTCCCTGTGTCAACATCGTCCTTCTCCCTCTGCCTCTCTCTTCCTTCGCGTCCGCAGGGGGGAGGCTCAGACGGTACAGAACCAGGAAATGACTCACCTCCTGAGGCTGGTGTGTTGCAAACGAGCCACTGTACAGGGAGAGAGTTTACGAGCACAGGCCGTTTGTTCGGGTTAGCAGCCATGCTCCACACGCTCCCTGAGCCCCTAGGGGGCCGCCAGTGAGCTAGGCAGGGGCTGGGCGGGGGCTCGGTCTCTCCTCTCAGGAGCTCG
This sequence comes from Thryonomys swinderianus, assembly GCA_004025085.1. Classification (NCBI taxonomy): domain Eukaryota; kingdom Metazoa; phylum Chordata; class Mammalia; order Rodentia; family Thryonomyidae; genus Thryonomys; species Thryonomys swinderianus. The sequence continues at coordinate 13,003 of PVIC010031933.1, read as the reverse complement.
CGCTCCAGGGCCCAGACGGACAACTCAACAAGCAGTTACTAAGTGTGATGAGTACGTGTTCCAGGTACAAGTGGCTACTGGGAGAAATCCTGAACTTGTTAGAACACGAGACAGAGCGTTCCAGAATGTCTCCCCCACAGACACATGAGTTGAGAAGAATCCGACTCACACTTTTTTTCAAAACACGTTTAGAGGCCCTCGGTTCCTGGTGGGCTGCGAGGCGGGGAAACTGTCCGCTGTCTGGATGGAAGGAGACCCAGGGCCATCTGTGCGTGGGGCTTTGCTGGGGGCAGGCAGGCCGAGCCGGGCCGAGGCGCCCCGCAGAAGCTCTTCCTAGAGGTGCACAGGCCACTCCTCGGGCCGGCTGTTAGCCGGGGCAAGCCCGGCCTCGCCAGCAAGTGTGGGGCGTGCGCTCTGTCACGTCTGAGTCGGATTCTTCTGTACCGTCTGAGCCTCCCTCCCCGGGCTTCCTGGGGCCCTGAGCCCCGCTCTGGAGCAGGCTGCTCTTCTAGGCGAGGGGCGTGCTGCCCCTAGGCTGGTGCCTTCATCCGTCCTCTCCCACCCTCAGCCTCTGGGCTCCGTGGGCTCCGTGGTGAGGCCCGGCTCTCCGTGTGTGATGTCACAGGGCATGAGAATCCCACGGGCCTCGGAGCGGGCGGGACCGAGGAGCAGGCGGCTTCAGGGCCGAGCTAGCGTCTCCCTCCAGGCGCGCGGGACCCTCGGGACAGACGCAGGGACACAGGGACGGCGCAGGGGATGCGAAGGGGACAGAGAAGCCCGGCCGGCTCGGAAGCCGACCCCGAGAGGCAGCTAACGCTCTCTCGCGTCTTCCTTTGTCCACTCGCAGCGGGCAGCCTGGGCCTCGCCGCTTCCAGGCCCCGGGGAGGCTGAAGGAAAGGCGAGGGCCGGGTCGCAGCTGACCGCGAGTGCCCACTCCCCTTCCGGGCTTCTGTCCGTGCCCACTTCCGGTCCTTCCCTGCCTCTCAGCGTTCTGGCCAGGAGCAAGGCAGGCGTGAGGACCAGAAAAAGCGACTGCAAAGCTCCGGAAATACCCGACCCATTGCAGGGAATTCAACAGAACGAGGAAAGGCTGTTTGACAGGAGTCAACTGTACTTATCCGTATTTATCCAAGTTCACAGGCTCTTAGCAGCTTGCACATTAACATTTCAAGCCAGAGTCGGAAGAAGCCGCAGGGACCCGCAGGCAGCCGCCCGCCCGGGCACTGGTCAGCCGCCACGGCCTCGGGTGCGGCTGGCGAGCTGTCGCGCCCACTCTCCGTGCGGTCGGAAGTCGGAGGCGCGGAGGGTCTTCCGTCCGTCCTCACGGTCTCCCCTTGGCACCGCCGCGGCTGCTCGGCCCCTGCCAGTCTGCAAGACCTTCTCTTTGCTGGCCACTCAGTGGAGTCCCGAGCTGTGGCTTTCCCCGGTGCAAGCGCAAGACGAAAGAGGAGGAGCGGCTGATGGGGAAGAGAAAAATCACAGCCTTCAGGAGCAGGGGCCGCGGGGCTGGAGGGTTCAAGGGAGCCCGGACTCCCCCAGGTGGGCACGGCAGTGGGTAGCAGCGTTATTTAGAAAAACCTAAACACGACAGACAGGAAGGAGTCCATTTGCTTTTGATTACCCACGCACTGGTGTGATTCTGCGCAGCGCCAGGATGAAATTTGCCTCTCTCGGGCGGCCCAGTCCCCAGCTTTGCACTTGATATGCAGTTGCTTGACCGGGAGCTAACCCAGCCCTCTGCTTTACTGATGAAGAAGATGAGGCCTGTTCCTGCCAAAGCCCCTTTAACAAGAGCCCGCGATGAACCAGGTCCCTCTCGCGCCTCCCAGAGGCCTCCCTGCGCGGGGCCCCGGCTTGGCAGACACCAGGTGAGCCCCGCTCTCAGTCATGCTGAACAATTTAGAAACCATCAGATCCTGGAGAAATGCCCAGCAGAAGCCTTTGGCGCCTGGCTTCTTTACAACCCAGAGCTGAGAATTTTTAGTCTGAAAGCTATTTATTTCTGTCCTAGCCTTCATTTATGTCAAAGCAGTTTTTTCTTTCTATATTGGACAATACAACTACTTTCACATAGGTCGGTTTCCATCTGGCCGCTCTGAAGCGTTGACTTTTCTGTTTCACTGTGCGGTGGGCGGGAGTCTCAGTTCGCAAGCTCAGGTGTGCAACAGGAGCACAAATATTGCACCACGATAAATATTTAATTTTTTAATTAAAAAGTCAGCTCGCTTTAGACTCAGAGCCTCATCCCACCTAGCTGGCAGGAAAGCTCACCTCAGACATTTAAGGGATCGTCTCCCCTTCGAGGATTGTCCGTGTCCTCTCTCTGCAGTCTGTCCGTCCTGCTGGGAAGCCCGGCCAGCACCTCGCGTTCCTCTCAGGGGTCTTCCTGCCCCCGGGATGTGCTTCCCTCGTGCTCTTCAGCACAGATTTTTGGGGGTTGAATTTCCTGGCATTTTGTATTTATTATCGAATGTGATTTTTCTTTTTCTTTTGAAATAAATTATTTTACTCCTGGGCTTTTATGATCAGAAACATATTATTTAAGACCCACCTGGAAAAGAAATTAATTCAAGGGAATGCATCCACAAGCTGAACGAAAGGCGAGCAGGAGATTAACTGGACCAACACCCAGTCCAGAGTGATTTCCTATTTGATTTATCGGAGTGAGGAGAATGAATTCATTACCTGGGTGTCATAGCGCCCTGAGTTATTTCTCCTGCTGACCTCTCTTCGTCTGCATCACCTGCTCCCTGCAGAAAACTTAAAATCATTCGTGTACGCCAAGTCCCGCTTTCACTTGTGAAAATCTGTGTCCAAAGCCTGCGGTCACCCGCTCTGCCGTGGCTGAGAGGAGGAACAGGGGAGAGGCGGTCGTGGGAAGGCGGGGCCAGGGGCGGGGCCTCGGGGACAGGTGACCTGGGGTCACAGCCACCAGTCTCTCCCTCAAGGGCCCACACCGTCCACCTTGACTCGCCGCACGCCAGCCTGGGGCGTCCCGGGCCAGGAAGCGGGGCTGGACCGTGGGGGAGCCCCAGCCTTCACGGTCCCAGGGCACGGCAGGACGCGAGCGACCAGCCCACCGGAACAGGGTCAGCACAAAAGCCTAGCGCGGCAGGGAAATACGCTTTGGGACCAGGTTCTGACTCACATCGGAGCTCTGACACACTATTAGCTGGGCCACCGTGAGGAATTCTTCTCCTGTTACCGCTCAGGAATTGTAGCCCCCATTTTTCAAAACTGTTGTTTCCCAGACTGAGTGAGTTAGAGGTGCCAAATCCCACAAGCCCCCCAGTGCCTGGTGCAGAGAAGACACTCCGTCGCCGACGGTGAGAGCGTTCACATCGCGCTGGGGCCTCAGAAACAAGCAGCTAGACTTGACCGAAGCACCTGGGGAGTCAGTTACCCAAGCTCTGCCTCCTGCGTCTGGCAACTACCGTAAGAACTTTAGCCTTTTTTGGAGACAGGGTCTGGCTTTGTAGTTCAGGCTGGCCCTGAGCTCACTATGTAGCCCAGGCAAGTCTCAAACTCAGCAATCCTCCTGCCTCTGCCTCCCGAGTGCTGGGATAACAGGCGGGAGCCACCACGCCTGGCACTGTGGTATGTGGCATTGATTTCTGATGGGTGTGAGTCACCACGCCCAGCACTGTATGTGGTTACTGGGATCTAACTCAGGACCTTGTGCTTGCGAGGCAGGTGCCGGAACCACTGAGCTAAATCTCCAGCCCAAGAACCTTAACCTTTAAACGAATGTCAAATCTTGCTTCGTAGCAGCCACAGCCTAAGACTGACATAGCAAGTAACTGGAGCTCTAGTCCTCAAAAGCAGCACTTTCCAGGCTCCAGCTGATTCTTTTTCTTTTAATTGAATTTTTATGGGCCCATTTTATATATACATCATGATCGCACTCAACATTGAGAATTTGTACCAGTACATGACATGACTTAATTCTCATTTTTCTCATTCCTCTGTCCACCCTACAACCCTATATACCCTATATACCTATGCTGGTCTCCTTTTTTTTTCTTTTCTTTTCTTTTTTTTTTTTTTTTTTTTTTTTTTTTTTTTTTTTTTTTTTTTTTTTTTTTTTGAGACAGGGTCTCGCTTTGTAGTTCAGGCTGGCTCTGAGCTCACTATGTAGCCCAGGCAAGCCTCGAACTCAGCAATCCTCCTGCCTCTGCCTCCCGATGGGATGACAGGCGTGAGCCACCACGCCCGGCACTTGTCTCCTTTTTTAACGTCATCTTTTCTTCTCTCCCCTCGTATTACTCCTACCCTTTTCCCTTTGAATATTTTCTATTTCACAATATCTATCATACATTCTAGAACTCATTTACAGCTTCAGATTCTTATACCAGAGAAAAGATACTGTATTTACACATCTGTGACCTATGTATTTCACTTATGAGTATGTCCTCAAGGTACATCCATTTGGGTATAAATGACTCAAATGCATTATTCTTTATGGCAGAGTAACACTCCATTTTATTTTTTTTAAAACCCTCACATCTTCTTTATCCAATCTCCGGTTGATGGGCATTTGGACCGTTTCCAAGATCGAGCTATCACAAACTGAGCTGCCATCAACAGGCGCGCACACACGTCGCTGTGCTACCACTCTTCTCTCGTGTCTGCTTCTAGCAGGGGAATGGCAGGGTCAGACGGGACCTCTACTCCTAGTTCTTTGAGGAATCTCCACCTTGATGCCCACAGGGATCGCAGCAGTCAACGTTCCCGCCGACAGAGCTCTGCTGAGTCTCAGGCCGACGAGCAGCATAGGCTCTGCTGCAGGGTCCACGTTCCCAGGGACCTCGCTGAGCCCCTGTCGCTGGATCATGTGAGCTTCTTGCCAGGTGTTGGGATGGAACCGGGAGTCTCATGTCCCCTCTAATTCCCATCTGAGAATCTAGTACATACTCTCTCTAAAGCCACTAGTTCCAAGTTGAACACTTCTGAGCCTCACGGAGTGAATAAAAGTTGCTGGAGAAACAAGGAACTTAGGCTTATTTTGAACCTCAGGCACGTTCAGCTCTGGTCTAGTCCAGCGTGGATCTTCTCGGTGGGGTGTCTCTCTCTCACGCACAGTCCCTGCCGGGGACTTAGGGAATCTAAAGCTCTGGCTTCGTCTTGCTCCTTTACCCTCTCTGTGGGTGACATGAGTAATTGGGCAGGAGAACTGGCGAAGAACAAGCACCCTTACCCACCTGGTTGCCTTCCATGCCCCCTGGTTCCCTGCCATGGGTGACTTCTGGCCCGGAGGCATCGGAGGGGCCAGGGCATGGTCCTTGGAGCTGTGTAAGTCAGCCTGACTCGGCCTCCAATATTACCCTGTATCTAACGCACTTGTTTAAATTTTGATTTTATCATGGCCCCATAACCTAAAAAAATACACTGCTGAAGTCTATAGAAATGTTGGCCTAAATTGCTAAGAGACATATAATAATTCAGGAATGTGTGGAAGGAGAGAGAGGCTGTCTCCTCTTTTGAATATATCTGTGGGCATAACTTAAACTGGACTCTTTTATATTGAAAAATAACTGAACCAAACTGAAATGGGTCAGGGCCCACGCGCCTCTCATGACTAATGCAACTCACAAGGTCAAGGTTACGGGTTCCGAGTCCATTACACTGAGTTAGCTCTACGGAAGCGGAAGTCTCCTTGCAAGTGCTGAGGTCGTCTTCACATCTGCCTCGGTGATTGCACGGGAACCTCGTGGACAGCTAGAAATGGACTCACACAACCCCCTTCGCCTCAGAGGGAGCACAGTTTAGAGGACTGTCCCATGTTGGGGAAGGCAGAACGAGCCATGATGTCGAACACATTAAATATAACAAGAGCCGGCAGAATCTGCAGATTTCAGTGTTAACAAGGAGAGTATTTATTTATTAAGAAAATATTTATTATGCACCTGCGGCGGAGCTAGGTGCTCCAGCAGAAATCAATAAACACTAAGTGGGATCCCCAGTAGGGACTTAGCTACCAGGATGTGCTGAAAGAAACATGAAAAATTAACCAGAAAAGTGAATCTAAAAGCTACCACAGCTGCAGGGTAGGCAGAAGTGCTGGGAGAGTTCCTTACAGGCCAAGTCGAGGGCATTTGACGGAGAGGTGCGCAGGATTTGAGGAAGAGGGCGGCTGTCCTCCCAGGACGTCTGCTGTCCTCCCAGGACGCCCTTTGTGCAGGGCTTTTGCTGGGTTTCCATCCAGACTTCCCATCTGGGCGTCTGGGGACGTCTTCCTGACACCGCGAACCCCGCCGATGAGCCCACTCTTGGCCCTCAGCACAGGGGCCGGAGGCCGGCGGCCGTGGCTCAGAGAGCGTCCGAGGTGCAGCTCCTGACTCGCTCTGACCAGCCTCCCGCTGGGGGGTGGTAACCCCATTCCTCCTTGATTCTTGGGAGTCCCGTGAGGGTGACCATGGCCGGTCCCTGAGGAGAACCGTCGTACCCAAGTCAAGATGAAAGCAGCCGTGGAAGAGCGGGCGCTGGAGCGGACGTCCGTGGATGGGCAGCGGCTCACGGCTCCTGCCTCGGGCCCAGACTCAGGAGCGAGTGAGCAGGAAGGACGCCTGGGGGAACTGGGCCGCTGTTTTTGAGATAAGGTCCCACTGTCGGGTTCAGGCTGGCCTCGAACTCACCATGCAGGTCAGGCTGGCTCAAGCGTGGGGCCGTCTCCTGCCTCGGCTTCCTGAGTGCTGAGGTGACAGCCGTGTCCCACCATACCTGGCTGCGGGCACCAAACGCTTCCATTCCCTTGTCCTTTGAAAACGAGGCAGGAGGGGAAGCGGCCATGTGTGCATGGGGCGAAGCCCCCCTCTGAGCATGAGAAGACATTTTAGGAAGCGGAGATTAAAATGTTGACTGTTGAAAACATGTAACATTAGGAGAGGAGGAAGAGGAGGAGGAAGGGATTGAGCCCTACGAGCAGCAGGAGCGGCCGCAGCACACTGAGGGCATGAGAGGTGGCAAGCCCCGCAGCGGCCCGAAGTGAGTGCCAGCCTGCTGCCCTGCTGCCCCGGCAGCCCCCCCCCCCCCGGGAGCCTGTGGTGGCCACGCAGCCCCGGCTCTGAGTGCTCGGCCTCAGGCGGACGGTCCCGTGCCGTGAGGACGCTGCTCAGCGCAGCCCCTGGGGCTGGCCCGGTGCCCGGGACTCGAGAGCTCGTGCGGCGAAGTCCACAGGACCTCGTCTCAAGCAGCGAGAATAGAGCAGGAGTGAAAATGTTCCCGGTTCCCGGTTCCATATCACACAGAAAGCCATTGTGGCCTCGAGCCCATAGATATTCTGGGATCAGGCTCTTCAGCTCCTTCGATGTGACCAGCTGAGGCCTTCCTGAGTGCTGCACTGTTCAACCTCGGAGATGAAGGACTTGGCCTTGTGTGGGGAAGTTACTTCACGGCGCAGAAACGGAGCATTAAGTCAGGAGCTTAGCAATGCAGGCTCCTTCTTGACAAAATAGGCTGAAATAGAAAGACACTGAAAGGAGCTGTGCGGTGTGTGTGAACGTCTGAAAACGCGCAGGTGTGCGGGGCAGGGAGGCGGGGGTCTGCTCGCCTAGGGCGCTGGGCACCTGCAGATGAAACTCGAAAGGACGGTGTGAATTCGTGTCTCACAGCCAGCGCGCGTGTCTGTTGAAGCACTGCAGGAGAAAGCAGGGCCGATTACCTTTAGAGCTGTTTATTTGGCCATGAATAAAGAAAGGCTCACGCAGTGCAAGCGTAGGAATAGGCACCCAGGATTAGCACCAGCCTCGGGACAGGAAAACATTTGGGCCGTCGCACTTTCTGCCGGAAAGCAAGAGATGGTCACAGGGCACTGCGGCTTCGGGCCAGTGATGCCTGCGGCATGTGCAAGCCGCAGAGCTGAAGGGTAAGAATGGCAGGGGCCAGAATAAAAGTCAAAAACCTGAGTTCAGGTCCTTCCTGTACTCTTCGTGTGTGTGTGTGTGTGTGTGTGTGTGTGTGTGTGTGTATGAGAGAGAGAGATTCTGTACAGATTACTAAATTCTCTGAATTTCAATTTACTGATCTGAAACATGAAAATATTCATCTTTGTCTACCTTACCCTAGTCACAGGGTTGACTGAGTTAACCCGAGAAAAAAGCTTGTTCAACTGTGTAAGTATTCAGGAAAGGGCGTTTTAAAAGTGGAAATGGCTAGAGGGAGAGGTCTTAGAATTCAGTATCAAACTTCCAGGAGCGCAAATGGCCCAAATGTCCCGAAGGAAGAAGTAATCAAATAGATTTCACTTCTAAAACAACGGGGATCTCCACTGCTGACTTTACTGGCAGGTTCTTTAAGAGCCGTGTCAGTAACAGCGCTAAGGCAGCTAGCGCAGCTCTGCTTCCCACCGTCACCACCCCACGCACAGCTGCCGGCGCTGCTTGCGCCTCAGCGAGAGGGGTCACGCAGGCCCCGCAGAGCTGATCCCCGCCCAGCAAACCTCGGCAGGACCTTGGAGAAACTCACTTCCCCCAGGCGTCTGTGCAGCACCCAAGAGGAAGGAAAACTGTACGTGAGGGTAGCTTCTGTAAAAATACCCTTGGCCATTTATAAGTTGGGTGACTTGGGTACAGTCTTCACCCTCTTTTTCACACCTGCTTTTTTCAATCTGAAAAGGGGAATAAGTAACCCAACCAAGGAAGGTTTAGTGAAGATTCAGTGAAATGAATACAGACCACAGTTGCCAGCACTGACACTGGAACCTCGAAGATTTTCAGCATTTTTGTTCTTACCTTTCCTCCCTCCATTGCCTACTCAGAAGCTGGATACAAAGAAAACAACTTAGCACAACTTGATGCATATTTTCTAAGAGTTACATAAGACTTGTGGGCGATATTTACGTCTTAGATCTTTCTTCTCAGTGCATTTCACTACTAGACTGACTGGCAACATTTTGCAACTCGATTCACAGTGAAAAGTCTGTAGCTGAGTTACAGTGTGTGTGACCTATTTTACTGACTGTGAAAGTTAATATTATCTTTTCCAAGTAGGATTTCCTGTGGAATGCCGAAAATATATTTAATTAGGATATTTCACTCTTAGTATTGATTTGTTGATTGGCCCAGAATAAAACCAACAAAATACAGTATATGGACTTTGAATTCTCAAGCTGTCTTGTTTTTATTTATTTATTTAGCTATTTAAAAATAAGACCTAGGGCTGGGTGTGTAGCTCAGTAGCCCAGCATCTGCCTGGCAAGCATGAGGCCCTGAGTTCAATTCCTGATACCAAAAACTAAGAAATAAAAACTGAAAAACAAAAATAAAAACAAATCCATGAATAGCCTCGATGTAGAAAGTTTCAGATGTGTTTAGGGCAGCCTTAAACAAAGGGGCAACAGTACACGCACCAGTACTGAGCTCTGGCTTAATTTCTTAGAATGTTTAATTTCAGACACTCTCTTCCCTGAATTTACATTTTCTCAGATATAAAATAAAAAAGGGGACAAGGGGCATTTCTATCTTCCTCCCCGGGGGAGTTGTTAGGCATAAATAAAACCACGTAGAACAAAAGGCTTTATAACGGTAGACTGTGGCATAAAACTGCTCCCGTATTTCCTGGCCCAAACAGCCTAGACAAATCTTCAGAGACCTGCCATGATGTCCGCCCGTGTCCACCCCACAGTCACTGGATGAGACAGGGTCTGCTCCACTGGCAGCTTCTTGGTAGCCATAGAGTAGTACTCATTCCCTTTTATCATAATTTCGCTCTAAACTGTCCCCCCAAAGCCTCCTGTGTTTGCAAGGTGATTAGAACATGGAAGCAGCACACTCGTCAGTGGATTCACTCTTCATGGGTGTGCTGTTAGCAAGTGGAGCCAGACTGGAGTGTGGCCCCGGGCCACATCTTGGAAGAGTCTCGTCGCTGCTCCTCCTTCCCTTTCTGCTTCCTGGCCTCCATGATGTCAGCACCTTTCTTCTTCTAGGCCTTTTCCTCATGCTCTTTCTGCCTTGGAGTCAGTCGACCACGAACTGAACCCACAGAAACAGTAGCCACATAAACTTCCCCTCCATTAAAGGGTGAGTGTCAGGTATTTTGTCCCAGTGACTAAACACCTTGCTTCAGGGCCTGAAACAGCCTCCTTGTCGTCCCCGCCCACATCCTTCCCGCTCGGGCGTCCGGTGCCCTCTTGCCTCTGGCTGGCTGCCGTGTGCCTGCTGGCTCTCTCTGAGCAGCTGGTATTCACCTGCTGTGCAAGGTTAGAGTGGAAGGTATTGGAAGGACGTACAAGGTTGGTCACCATGAAGTAGTCTCGGTCTGTGTTTAATTTTCTAGGGGCTTCCACGAAAAATTCCATAGCTCGTTACTGTAACAGTAGAAGTACACTAGCTGGCAGCTCCTGAGACCTGAAAGGAGAGCCAGCAGGCTACACCGCTTCTGAGGACTCGCAGGGCGACCCCTTTCTTCCCTCTTCTGGTGGCCGCTGGCGTTCCTGCGGTGCACCCCGCTGGTTTCTGCCTCTGTCGTCCCATCTCCCTCTTCTTGCTGCCCCCCCCAGCACACCTCTTAAGAAACATTCCCCTCTGGTTTAGGACTCACCATGAAAATCCAAGATGATCTCATCCGGAGACTATTTTTCCATATCAGACCACATCCACAAGTGCCACGGTTTTAGAAATCAGGGTACTTTTTCAGAGACACTAATCACCCTCAGTAGGCTGCTAGTCCGGATTCTAGACTATAGATCGACTTACAAGCAAAGGTCCAGGTGAGAAATGGTGGTGACTGGTACTAGGTGGTGCAGTAGAGGAAATGAAAAGTGATCATGTTCTGTATATATTTTAGATGTTAGGCTAACCGGATCTGGTGCTGAACTGTATGTGGATTTGAGAAATCTGAGGAATCAGGGATGGCCCCACACTTTGTGCTGATTTCAATTTATAGTACAAAGCCACAGTATCAAAACCAGCATGATACCAGCACAAAAATAGACACACAGACCAGTGGGATAGAACAGAGAACATGGGCACAACTTATGCAACTATAGCAATCTGACTCTTGACAAAGGACCCAAAGAAAGGTCCTTTGAAACAGACTCTTTAGTGAACAGAATGGGGAAAAAGGTATATCCGTATGTAGAAAACTGACACTAGATCACTGTTTCTCACTATGCATAACAATCCATTTAAAATGTGTCGGAGGCCAAGGGTAAAACCTGAAACTATGAAGCTGCTAGAGGAAAACTTAAGGGTAAGACTTCAAGCCAAGCACACAGGAATCGGCCTCCTGAGTAAGACTCCAGTAATACGGGAAATAACAGTAAGAATCAACAAGTAGGCTTGATCAAGTTTAAAAATACTGCACAGTGAGGGAAACAACTAACAGGTGAAACCTACAGAGTGGGAAAATATCTTTGCCAGCTACTCTCCCAGCAGATGATTATTACTATCCTGAATATATAAAGGTATAAAATTTAACAGACAAAATGAAGTATCTCAATCAGTCATTGTTCCAATGTATAAACGCTTTCCGAAAAACTCCAAATGGCCAACAAGTATATGAAAAATATTCAACATGTTTACCGTTAGGGAAATGCAAATTACACTATACTGAGATCCTATCTCACTCCAATCAGAATGGTTATGATCAAGATAATGATGGGTTTTCATTCTCATACAAAGTCAAGAACAAAAAGCTTCAGGTTAGAGAAATAAACAAGAGAGATGAGTCTTAGCCAAAGCGAGATTTTTCAATGGGGAAAGTCTCTTAGAAGGCCACTGCGATGATCAATTACAGTGTGTGTCATCAGGTTTGGGCCGGGGGGCTCATTTTACATAACACATAGATGATGGACAAGGTATTTCTGTGTGTGTGGGTGTGTGTGTGCGTGTGCGTACACACCTGTGTGAACTTGTACGTGGTCAGCACGTGAACTGTTAGCCTGTGTAAGGAGGTGCGCCCTCGCAGACGCAGGCAGGGCCACCTCACTCGCTGAGGCCCCACGCAGGGGTCGGAGCCCAGGGCGGGCCGGTTCGCGCCGGGACTGTGGCGCTGCTCTCCTGCCCTCGCCACCCGCCCCGCGGGTCCTCAGGCCCTTGTTCTCTGACCCTCCAGGCCAGCGGCCCCCCATCCGCTTAGACTTTCTCCTTGTCACCAGCGGTCACAGCATTCTCTCCTCTGAATCGCACCCCTGGCCTCTGGGGCCTCCACCGTGCGGGCAGCTATCAGCGGACTTCTCAGCCTGGCAGACAAGTAAACCAAATGCCATGATGAATCTGTCTATCATCTGTCTGTCCGTCTGTCTATCTGCCTGTTGTCTTCCACTGGTCCTCTTTCTTTAGAGAACATATATACCCACACTGGTGCATTTATTGTGTTTCTTAACACATGAGAATGATAATCTTTTTTGAATAATAATTGGTAAGTGCCGCTGATATTCCTTCCTTTTGTCTAACTGCTTTACCTTCCACTGGATCCCAAGTACTAGGGAATTCCATTTTACTTTTAAATGAGAAAAAAGCTATGAGTTGGACTGTGCCCCTCTTCCAACTGGCAGGTAGGCACAGACCCGTGTGCCAGGGACGTGCCAAGCCTGCGCCCGCAGAGCCTCACCGATCGATCCCTTCCAGGCCTGCGAGGCAGACAGACCAACAAGCGGAGAAGGCGAGACCTCGCTCAGAAGGGGGAGCAGGCTGGCGGGCATTTATTGACACAGCATGTGCTGCCCCTTGTAATCAGGAGGAAATAGCCGCAGGGCCTGCCGCTTTCTTAAAAGTGCTTGCAGCTTGTCAGAGTGTGGACGTGGCCCGAAATCCCCAAAGGCGCGATCCAGACCCATCGCCCTGAGTGCTGAAGTCCTGGAGGATCAGAACCCCTCAGGTCTAAAATGCTGAAAATAGAATTCAAGAACAGTAATTATAAAAATTCTTAAAGAACATTTATTTATATTTTTAAAAGTGGATTTATTTGAAAAAGATAAAAACATGATTGGACACATTATAGGTCATTTTACACAATACATAGGCGAAACTAACAGGTGTGTTTCGTAAGCGTCAACACCCATGAC
>PVIC010031932.1:0-20811 GCA_004025085.1 Thryonomys swinderianus | reverse complement strand
CAAGGTCCTGAGTTCGATCCCCGGTAACCACGTATAATGCTGGGCGTGGAGACATGCCCACCAACAATCAACACCGCATACTACAATGCCGGACGTGGTGGCTCACGCCTGTAATCCCAGCACTCGGGAGGCAGGGACAGGAGGATTGCTGAGTTCGCGGCGGCTTGCCTGGGCACCATAGTGAGCTCAGGGCCAGCCTGAACTACAAAGCGAGACCCTGTCTCAAAAAGCAAAAAAAAAAATGTAGAGGACTGAGGGACTCTGTAGGGTCCCCACTGCAATCAACCAAAATTCTACCCCTCTCATTGGTTATGTTCTCTGTTACCAAGCACCTAACACCCATAAGGACTTGACCTTTTTTTTTACCAGAAATCAAACTCAGGGCCTCAAGCTTGCCAGGCAGGCTAGATTCTGGCCCTTTCACCTGCAAGGAAAGGGAGCTGAATGTTCCGATATTTTTCAGCTCTGAGAGTATTTTTTTGATTGTTTATTTTGAGGAAAACAGGAAAAACAGATGAACTGTGGATATTATTAACCCTGAAAGCAAAAAGACAGCTGATAATGTTCAAAATTAAAAGAAAACTTTTGAGAACATCTTCCCTCCATCCACAGTGCAAGTGACACAATAAACTGATACTATGACTGCAGCTGAGTCCATTCAAATGTATTTCAAGATTTTGCCGTTAGACCTGGTTAACGCAAGGCATGGCTCATCTTCAAGTTGCAGAACACATCCCCTGAGCACATGATTACAGGAGTGGTTTGGATTTAAGGCTGCTCACACGAACTTGATAATGTTATCAACAACAGCTCACAATCTGACCACCAACAGGCTGGAAAATTCCCTCTCCTCCTAATTCATCCCATCATCCAGAGACTAGAAGATGGCCTGCCCTACGTGCAAGAGCTGTGGAATGTCTTGAGATAGCAAGACTGCTCTAGGAAATATCCTAATAGTAGCCCAACTCAAACACCCAGGTAAGAAGTGGTATGCTTTTGTAAATGAGCTGAAATGAGGCTAACTTGAGGCACAGGTGTGGAGGGCACCAGAATTGGAGTTATGAAGAAAAGGCAAGCAGAGGGCTCCAGGGCCTCACAAATAAACTTCACAGTGGGTCCTCCAGATAAATCTTTTTACTCTTTAAGAAATAACATAGGGCCAGAGGGTTAGCTCAGTGGTTCTGGCGCCTGCCTCGCAAACGCAAGGTCCTGAGTTCAATCCCTGGTAACCACATACAATGCTGGGCGTGGAGACTCACGGCCACCAGGAATCAATACCACATACCACAGTGCCAGGCGTGGTGGCTCATGCCTGTAATCCCAGCACTCGGGAGGCAGAGGCAGAAGGATTGCTGAGTTCAAGGCTTGCCTGGAGTACATAGTGAGCTCAGAGCCAGCCTGAACTACAAAGTGAGACCCTGTCTCAAAAAAAAAAAAGAAATAACATAAATAAAACACCTGTATTATTTCTAGTAGAGTTATCTTCTTGTCCAAGTAAGAACTTAATTTATAACAAAGTATGACAAAGCATAGTATTTTCAAACAAGTTATGCTATTTATATGACCTACGTACTTTAAATAATTCTTATTTTCAAACAAAAACCTGTTTGGCATTGATTTTTTTTTTTTTTTTTTTTTGAGACAGGGTCTCACTTTGTAGTTCAGGCTGGCCCTGAGCTCACTATGGAGCCCAGGCAAGCCGCCGCGAACTCAGCAATCCTCTTGTCTCTGCCTCCTGAATGCTGGGATTACAGGCATGAGCCACCATGCCCGGCACTGTGGTATGTGGTGTTGATTGTTGGTGGGCCTGAGTCTCCACACCCAGCATTATATGCGGTTACCGGAGATCGAACTCAGGACCCTGCGCTTGCGAGGCAGGCGCCGGAACCACTTAGCTAACCCTCCAGCCCTGGCATTGATTTTTTTATTATGGCTTTTTTTTTTTTTTTTTTTGGAAACAGGGTCTCGCTTTGTAGTTCAGGCTGGCTCTGAGCTCACTATGTAGCCAAGGCAAGCCTCGAACTCAGCAATCCTCCTGTCTCTGCCTCCCGAGTGCTGGGATTACAGGTGTGAGCCACCACGCCCGGCGGCATTGATTTTTTTTAAAAACTGCAACAACTATTCATCCCTTATCCTAAATTCTTTATACATTTATCACACTTGTGTGATAGAAAGGCAAGATGTTGCGTTTCCATTCAGCAACTATATTTTACTATGTCTCTCTACAAAAACCTGACAGCAGACAAAATAAAAAGGGTTAAAACTTGAGTGGCTGAGCCAGGTCAGTAGTGCACAACTGAAGTCTGAGCTAGTTTGGAGGCGAAGACCAAAAGGGTTGCAAGTTTGAGGCCAACTTGACAACTTATCAAGATCCTATCTCATAATTTAAAAAATAGAGTCAAGGAGGTATCTCAGCATAGATAGCTTATGCAATATGCATGAAGCTGGATTCAGTCCTCAGTGTAAATCACGTAACACCCCCTCCACACACACGCACACGCATGCATGACCAGCAGACTGGAAAGGCCTATAAGTGCACACCTACAGTCCCAGAATTCGGGAGGCAGAGGCAGAAAGACTGTCATGAGTTAGAGGCCAGCCTGGGCTACCTACTTAGTTCAAACCTGCCCTGAACTACAAAGAAAGACTCTGTCTCAAAAAAAACCAAAAAAACAAATAAAAGAATTTTGTTACTAAAAATGATCAGATATATGGTGGCTGTGCAACACTACTGAAAGAATTAAATTTCAATTGATCGTATGCTTTATTTTATTTTATTTTTTTGAGACAGGGTCTTACTTCGTAGTTCAGGCTGGCCTTGAGCTCACTATGTAGCCCAGGCATGCCTCGAACTCAACCATCCTCCTGCCTCTGCCTCTCGAGTGCTGGGATTATAGGCATGAGCCACTACTCCTGGTACTGTGGTTATGTGGTACTGATTGCTGGTGGCTGTGAGTCACCATGCCCGGTCTTGTTGTATGTGGTTACCAGGGATTAAACCAGGGACCTTGTGTTTGCTAGGCAGGTGCTGGAACCACTAAACTAAATCTCCAGCCCAGTGCTTTATTTTTTTGAGACAGGTGTCTCTATGTAGTTCAGGCTGGCCTCAAACTTACAGCAACCCTCTTGCCTCAGCCTCTTGAGTGTGAGGGTTATAAACCTGTGCCACCATACCTGATTTTGGGGTGGGGTGTGACTCAGTGGCCGAATGCTGGCCTAGTCTACTCTGAACCGCCGGTTCTACTTCTAGCACCCCCCCATAGGGGGGTTTGGTTTGATGGTAATGAATTTCATCTCAATTACAAAAACAAAGAGCTGATTTCATAAACTATTTATGTTTATGAATAAAATAGACATAATAGGCCCCTTTCAACTGATATCCCCTCGTTTTATATAGCTAAAACTACAACAGGTTCTGCCAGTGATGCTTTTTTGGGTAAGACAAATATTAATGCCAATTACAGCAAATACCTCTGTTCTTTCTTGGCACACAAAAAAAAGAAATGGTAAGGCGGCAAATTTTATAAACATCCTGTTAGAAAGGGAAACAGCCTGTGGGAACACTGACAAGGCAAAGTGCTTGTCTTACCACACAGGGAATCAGATAGCAAATAAAAGCCGCTGCCTAAGGGCTGCTGGCAGGGAAGCCCAAAGGCTAAACAGCTTTACTGGTATGGGTCTTGGGGCTGCACCTCCCCCTGACTGTGTGAGAGGAGATACCTGGTCAGGTCACAGAATTAAAGGACGAGGTAAGTAATAAGATATAAGATAGCTTTCTTGGTATGGTGGTTAGGACACGGGGACCTATGTGACAAGCAGATTGTCACTGATCTAATCTGGTCATTAATTTATCAATCTCACAAACAACTTTTTTTTTTTTTGAAGCAGGGTCTTGCTTTGTAGTTCAGGCTGGCTCTGAGCTCATTATGTAGGCCCAGGCAAGCCTGGAACTCAGCAATCCTCCTGTCTCTGCCTCTCAAGTGCTGGAATTACAGGCATGAGCCACCATGCCCCACACTGTGGTATGTGGTATTGATGGCTGGTGGGCATGAGTCACCATGCCCAGCATTGTATGTGGTTACCAGGGATCGAACTCAGGACCTTACGCTTGCAAGGCAGGCACCAGAATCACTGAGCTAAATCTCCAGCCCACGAACAACTGATTTTTAGTACTACTCAAGGGATACATGTCTGTACATCCTGCCTTATATGCTACCTTGCTTATTCTTATGTTCAAAGCTCTTGCAAACTAGGGGCATGGCTTTACACTTTTTTCTTCTTCCCAAAGCACCTAACATAGCACCAGGTGTGGTGATGTATATTTGTTATTCCAGCACTTGGTAGGCTGAGACAGGAGGATCACTGTGAGTTTCAGGCCAGCCTGGGGTACATAGTGAGTTCAAGGGCAGCCTGAACTAGATACACATATACACTGTCACAAAAAACAAAAGAGCAAAACCAATCAAAGACATACAAAAAAACAAAACACTCAGCGCAAACTGTGTAAAAGACTCAGTGCTTAAGCGATGGGTGAAACAGACAGGTGCACTAAGCAATGTGTTGTTGGTCTGATTTCCCCCACAGAAGCTCCTCAGGCAGTCTGCTTGGCCCGCAAGCTACAAGTGTGGGTCACATGTGGGAATGGAAGCTCTCGCCAGAGCTGCATCTAGAAACCAGCTTCGCACCAAAGCCGTGGCAGCGAGGCCATACCTGTCTGAAGACGTCCTCATCCTGGTGTGTTGTCCTTACCAGCTCCTGTATGAAGCCGTACGGGAGGTTCCTACACAGCATGTATGGCACAAGGAAGGACGGCTGCTGCATGGACCTGCAGACCCACAGAGAGCCAGGACCACCATCAATTCACCTTGGCACACAATACAGGGGCATGAGAAACCTCACAGCTACACCGAGTGGCCAGGCACAAGGCAAACCTGAAACCTCAAAATACTCTTCACCTAAGTTTTAGGCAAAGGAAAATCTTTCTTACCATTTGGTAAATATTTCTTTGGCTTTTAAAAGAGCTACTGTAGTTAAGTTCCAAAGATTTCATTTCTTTCTGTATAGTCTTTTATGAATGAATCATTAAACTGAGCATGGTGGTACCCACCTATAACCCCAGGACTTGGGAGGCTGAGGTAGTAGGACTACAAGTTCAACTACATATAGCTCAATGCAAAGGCCCTAGACACTATGCCCAGCATCACAAAGAAAAAAACAATAATAAATAAAGGTAAATATTGAAAAATAAAGCACCGATGTTTCTTTTATTTGTTGTTTTCTTACATAGGGTCTCATTATGTACTCGAGGCTGGCCTTGAAATATGTTACCTAGGCTGGCCTCAACTTACAGAGATCTTTCTGTCTCAGCCTCCTTAGTGCTGGGAATTCAGGCATGAACCACCTGATCTGGCTCTTTTACAGCTAATGTCTTATCTGAACCAAAGGAAAACAAAATAGCTCTAGTTTTTTAAAAAATTATTTTTTAGGGCCGGAAGGTTAGCTCAGTGGTTCTGGCGCCTGCCTTGCAAGCGCAAGGCCCTGAGTTCGATCTCCAGTAACCACATACAATGCTGGGCATGGAGATTCACGCCCACCAGCCATCAATACCACATAACACAATGACCGGCGTGGTGGCTCATGCCTGTAATCCCAGCACTCGGGAGGCAGAGACAGGAGGATTGCTGAGTTCGAGGCTTGCCTGGGCTACATAGTGAGCTCAGAGCCAGTCTGAACTACAAAGTGAGACCCTGTCTCAAAAAAAAAAAAATTATTTTTTAACTGTGGAACATTTTAAGTTTTGGTACATATATATAATTTTCTTTCTTTTTGAAAAGTTTCAAAAATATTGTTATGGTACAGAAAACAAGACCACCTAGAAAAAATAAATATAACACTGTTATTTCCCCTTCAGATATTGATTGCATAAAAGAAATTAAATAACAACCTGTAATTAGACTTGAAATCCTTATGGAACTGTCAAAAATGAACAATGTAGCATGTAAGGCCCATTCATTATCCTGTACCTCTCTTCTTTATTACTAAGGAACAGACACTGTGCTGTACTGGAATGTAAGGGGCTACCTGGTTTTTTTTTTTTGAAGCAGGGTCTCGCTTTGTAGTTCAGGTTAGCCCTGAGCTCACTAGGGAGTTCAGGCAAACCTCGAACTCAGCAATCCGTCTGCCTCCCAAGTACTGGGATAACAGGCTTGAGCCACCAAGTCCAGCATTTGTGGTATGTGGTACTGATTGCTGGTGAGCGTGAGCCACCACGCCCAGTATTGTTGTATGTGGTTACCTATGATTGAACCAAGGACCTTGCGCTTGCTAGGCAGGTGCTGGAACCACTGAGATAAATCTCCGGCCCTCTACACCAGTTTCTAACAGCTGGTTTAAGGCTAATTTTCTGCCTAGGATCTACTTCAAAAAGCACACAGAAATCTTCAGACACAACTCATTTCTTTTTAAAATATGTTCTGTACTCCTGTGGAAGATAAGGAAAAAAGTCTTCATCCCTTCCTGTTTTAGAGAAGGAAAGACCTCTGCTTACTGACTCAACGTTTTCACTTTCCAGGTGAGAAAAGGAGTCACCCAGTGGGGGAGAATGGGACCACTTGAGGGCCCAGGGGTGCTCCTCTCCCTGTGAGGAGCCCGCCTACCTCGGCTGCGTCAACGAGCCCTGCAGCACCAGCGCCGTGTGAGAGATGCACTGTGAGCGGATGTTGCTCAGCAGCTGGCTGACTGCTGGCTGGCTGCACATCTGCAAGACAAAGGCAGCCATCAGGAGGAGAGACAAGTAAACCCGGGCCTCTGAGAACTGATCAGGCTCAGAGAAGCCGCAGCTGGAAGAGCACAGGATGAGAAAACTGTCACTGTGTCCACTGTCAGAGGGAAGAGAGGGCTGGGAACTGGGTCCATGCTGTTTGCATTTGCTAAAGTCAAGTAGATCATCCGAGAGGCCCCGCCCAGGTATGAAGGGGACAGGTGGCCCCACTGATTCCTCTCTAGTACAAAGCCATGAAATCAGAATGAAGAGAAAAATGGGAGGCAGCTCAAAATGCCAGAAAGGAGATCCAGCTCTCAGCTCCTTCTTCAAAAATTCTAAGCACCGACTAGCGAATCTGTGAGGCCCATGTGCTTATGTGGGCTACGGGCAGCTCACTGAGCAGTTACCACAAGGGACTGAGGCTGCGCTTGGGAGTCTGCGGGTGCCCCGTAATGCTGGGCAGTGCTGTAACCACTCCAGCACATCTCACAGCTGTTAGGGCTCCAGCAGCAGTGGGAGGGGCACTCAATTAATGGGGTGGGCAGGAAAGAGGGCTCAGAGAGGCCGGCTCAGCCCTGCCGCTTTTCCCTCCACAGTGCATGCCTACAAGGGCAGAGTCTGCTGTGCATGGGGCACACCTCAAGCTGCCTGGCACACCAGACACTCCATCATGCCTTTCCAGGTTGAATCAATGAATGACCCTCCTGGGGTGGGAGACCCTCTCTCCTGTTACCTTTGGTGCTTTTTTTTCCTCTATTCCAACTCGGTCAAAACACTCAATGAGGTAGTTCAGCATGTCCGTCTCCTTGCAGGTTTCAATGGTGAAATGGTCGCTGTAGGAATCCCAACTACTGGCTCCACCACCAGAGGCTCCCAAACTTTTAGGAGGAAAAAAAAAAATTGGTGACATTCACTCTTGATTATTTCTTTTCTAGAGCTTGTGTTTCTGCATCAGAAAGCCAATTAGGATCCCTGCACCCTGGACAAAGCACAAACACCCATGCAGACCCTGAGGGAGGCAACGGCTCAGTCTCCTGCTCCCAGCCCAAAGACCAAGAGTCCGGTGAACTTGTCTTACTGGGGGTAGCAACTTACAAGACCAGAAGGACCAAGAACTGCTACCAAAAGCTAAGCGTTGGAAGAGACATCCCTAGTACTCAAACCAACCAAGTTACTCAGGCAACCAGGGAGGGAAGCCAGACTGCACAACAGCGCAGTTCTTTAGGATGGAAGGTCTGACACTGGGAAGATCTCTCCTGCGCTCAGACTTCTAGCACAGATCTGCAAAACCCTCTGGCAACAGGACCAGGGCTCAGTTAAGAATGAGATGTGAACATATTTGCTAGTAACAACAACAACAAAAAAACATAAATCTTCCAGTGCAAAGGAAAATTAGTATTAAAAGCAGCATAAACAAAACTATGCACCAGGGCCCAGAAGACCTGCTATGTTCACTTGCTTCCTGAACTCTGACCCTGCACCTCCCCTGGAGCCGCGCCACAGAAAACCCGTGACAGAGCCCCCTCGAGGCCCAGCAGGGACCACAGGAAGGGGTATCAGTACTTGTGGTCTCTGTGACAAAAGCCAAACAACATCACAAAGGATTGGCTTGTAGAAATTAAACGTAAGGGCATTCATGGACAGGTCATACACCAAAGGAGATTTAGCTCACACCCTAATCTGACATGGATACAACACACAAAGAAATGAATGGAGACAGAGAAGCAGGGAATTATAAAATGAAAAGGAAGTGACTCATGCTACCTGGAGGAAGGCTAAAGGACAAGAAGAATATGAAGAACTTGAGAGATACATCCCCGTCTCAATCAAGGGCTGACAGCTGAAGGACCAAGTGGAATTAAGACAGCAATAACATATTAGCTAGCCAAGTATATGTGACTAATATTAAACACACATGGCTGACCTTAGGATTTGGGGAAAATATGCATAATTACCTTAGAATGAAACCACAATACTAAAGTATTTCAGTAAAGAAGGTGAAGGCAATACTACGTTTTGTTCTTGTTGCCGTTGTTTTCAAATAACATCTCCCTGGGCAGTGTGGTGGTGCAGGCTTCTAATCCCAGCATTTGGAAAACTGAGGTTCGCCTCAAGTTCAAGGCTAGCCTGGGCTTCATAATGAGTTCAAGGACAGCCTGAGCTGTTGTTCAGAGGTCTGAACTACAGTGATTCTCCTGCGTTGGCCACCCTAGGATTATTATATGCATGTGCCACCACACAATACCAGTTTCAAACCCAAAGCTTTGAGTCCAGAATCCAGTAAATCTGAACTGCTGACAGAAGGGAAGGGAGGAGACAAAGCCCAGCAGCTTCAAACTGTCCTCTGAGCAGATCACTAGCTACCCACACACCACCTCAGTAGAATTATGGCAAACACAGGCAGGTCAGCATATCTAAGGCACAGACAGATCCATTCTCACGTCCTTATAGGAATGGACACTTTGGTACATTTTATCATTAATGGCAGGTTCCAGAGCCTGCTAACTGAGCTGACAACAAAAAGGTAGCAGTGGAACAACACAGAGGAAAAACTCACAGAAGACAGAACAGGAAGCCCCACCAACAAACAGAAAGGTGAGGAAGAGGCTGCAAGACCAAGGAGGGGAGGAGGATGCTGCTTTCACCAGTGGCAACCTTGGCTTCTATCTTTGATTCCTCCCTCTTCTAGTACCATGAGTGGGTATCCTCACCGCACATCCCAGGGAGGACTACGCTAATGCAGCTACACTTACAGGCAACCGAGGTCCTTTTCCTTGGAGCAACTCTTACAGGTAACAATGCAGACAGATCATTATCCGTTTAAAATAAAAGCTTTAAACTATCCGCTTCATTGAGAGTAAGCCTCATACTCTCTGCATTTCTCCATTTCTCTGCATCTGATGTCTGCAGGTCCTGCCTGTCCATGAGGAGGTGCCTCATGTGGCCCTTGCGGCTCCACATGGATATGTTTGGTGGCTTCTGTGCACCTGGACAGCCACACTGAGATTCCATGTCAACCTTAGCAACATATTATCTTCAACCTAAATTGGAATGTTTCTCTCTCCCTTCAACTATTTTTTCACTAAAACCCGAGCAGTGACAAGCTACACAAGACCACCTATCTTATATCAGATGACTAAGTGAAAGGGGCTCAGGGACAATCTACTGATTCTCTTTTTCCTTTTTTTGTACTGGGGACTGAACTTAAGGCCTTCACACTAAGCTATGACCAAGCACATTTTTTATTTGGGGTAGAGTCTTGCTAACCTACTAAATTGCCCAGCCTAGCCTTGAACTTGCAAATCCTCCTGTCTCAGCCTCCTAGTCCTGATCTTTCAGGCCTGACTCCTGTTGATTCTTTTTTTTTTTTTTTTTGAGACAGGGTCTCACTTTGTAGTTCAGGCTGGCCCTGAGCTCACTATGTAGCACAGGCAAGCCTCCAACTCAGCAATCCTCCTGTTTCTGCCTCTCGAGTGCTGGGATTACAGGCATGAGCCACCACGCCCGGCACTGTATGTGGTTACCAGGATCAAACCAGGGACCTTGTGCTTGCTAGGCAGGCACCGGAACCACTGAGCTAAATCTCCGGCCCCCCTGTTGATTCTTGTGATGCTAATTGTATGAAGTAAGATACAAGGTTAAAACTGCTTACTTCAAAATATACAAAATTCAAGGAAGATCAATTAGAAGGAGGCAAGAAAAATATCCTTACTTGCTGACTGCTCATGGGAAGGATTTTTTTTTTCTATTTCTTCCTGCTTTTAACACT
The DNA here is from genome assembly GCA_004025085.1 of Thryonomys swinderianus. NCBI lineage: Eukaryota > Metazoa > Chordata > Mammalia > Rodentia > Thryonomyidae > Thryonomys > Thryonomys swinderianus. The sequence goes on along the minus strand of PVIC010031932.1, from coordinate 10,279 downwards.
GTATGTCTTTTCCACTCCTACTGTCTGTCTGAATGGTTAGGTACTCATACCTATCCTTTCACATCCTTTTTGATATCTACTAAGAGTCTATGATTAGGAATACCTTCACTGTGACAGCCAAAGAGGAGCCAACTGAGCAGGACAGAATTCTGTGACTAAGGAGTGAACACTGGTGTTTCTCAGCCAAGGGGCAGGAGACATGGGGACTCTTGGTGGTGAAGGGGCCAAAAGGGAACAGGGACACAGGGACTGGTGGGCAAGGATGGACAGACCAGAGCACTCCAGAGTATGTGAGCTCGGATCTGTGACTTCCCCGCCTTGTCCTCTTGTCCTCTCAGAGCCACAGGGCATGGTGACAAAGGCTGAGAACTCATGTGGCATCGGCACATAGTACTCAAGGATTCTGGATGCTAGAGTGAGATCAAGAGACATTTTCCCTAGCAGATACAGATTCCACATCTGAAGCAAAGTTGGGATGTTAGAAACCTCAAAATAGTTATTACAAGGAGACCAGAGATTTAGCTCAGTGGTTCTGGCATCGGCTTGGCAAGCACAAGGTCCCTGGTTCAATCCCCGTTAACAATACCAGGTGTGGTAACTCACACCTGTAATCCCAGCACTTGGGAGGCAGAGGCAGGAGGATTGCTGAGTTCAAAGCTTGCCTGGGCTACATAGTAAGCTCCCGCACCAGCCTGAACTACAAAGTGAGACACTGTCTCAAAAAAAAGGAGGCACTATGAGAAGTAACAAGGACTGGATACACTGGTCAGAGAAAGACATATAGACCTAGAAGGGCCAGGGATGTAGCTCAGTGGCCTCATGCCTCCCTGGCAAGCACGAGGTCCTGAGTTCAAACCCCTATTGGGGGGAGCAGGGAGAGAGGATTTCTCCCATCCCAACACAGATAACAACCACTTTTCCCAAGGTGATTCCTAAAAGAGAAGCCTGCTGTGTAATTACCATCATGCAGCAGGATTTTATAGATGTGAAAAGAACACCTCCACCTTTGGGAAATTTATGTGGCAAATGGTAACATAATTTTCAACCTAATTCAAGTATAGACCTTCCTGAATGAACATCTGGCTCTGCCTCAACACCTCTCTCTGGGCTCTCTGACGACTCTCCTGCCACCGTTTATTTAATAAGGTGGCCTTGACGCTTGTGCCAGGGCCTATTTATAGCCTGAGGCTATTTCTGAACACTCCGAGGCACAAATACTAACTTTGTCCAGAAGAAACTCGGATTTAAATGTGAAACAGTAAGAGTCAGAAGGTCAGAGAGAAAGGGCTGTATCTTCCTGCTCAAAGTGACCTAGGAACCCAAGTGGCACTGTCACAGTGTTTGTAGGGATGAACATTCAGCAGCACTCCAGGCCTCTTCCCCAGGAGGGGCCTGCTTTGCTAAGGGCAAGGATCTACTCAGGGAGGTCCACTGTTAAAGGTGAGAGAGGAGTCCTGGTTATGTGGGACAGTATGACCGCTATGTTCTTCATGGTAGCCTAGACCAATGGTGGCAACCCCTTTAGAGCTTTCATTGGTAGCAGCAGCTGACTGTGCCATGCATAACACTAGTTCATCACCTCTGGCCCAGACCAAGCTTGATGGTGGTGGGGATGAAGAGAATGAACACATGCATGTGTGCACGTGTGTGTGCACGCACGCGCGCGCACACACACACACACACACACACACATCCAAGCCCAGCCTTGGTCCCTTTCCTAAATACCAGAAATCCATTTAGATCAGTGGTACCGTTCCTACCCTGCAAGCACAAAGGCCCAAGTTCAATCCCCAGTACCAAAACCAAAACAAACAAAACCAGAAATCCATGCAGCTGGACTGAAGGAAATAACCCTCCTGGATTAGAAACTGTTCCAATTCTGTAGCTCATAAGAATTTTTTTTTTTTTTTTTGTCTAAGACAGGGTCTTACTGTGCAGTTCAGGCTGGCCCCAAACTTGTGGAGAACCTCCTGCCTCAGCGTCCTGAATACTGGGATCACAGGTATGCACCACTATACCCAGCAGGAACATTCTTGTAATAGGGAATGGATGAGCCTCTAGTTTTAGATCTAACAGAGGGTAAACCTGATGAATGGTCATGAACCTGTTTCTAGGTCTGTTTGTTTGTTTGTCTGTTTTTGAGCCAGTGTCTCACTTTGTAGTTCAGGCTGGCCTGAGCTCACTACGTAGCCCAGGCTAGTCTCAAACTCACAGAATCCTCCTGCCTCTGCCTCCCGAGTGCTGGGATTACAGATATAAGCCTCCACACCTGGCTGTTTTCAGGTTTCTTTTTTTTTTTTTAGACAGGGTCTTGCTTTGTAGTTCAGGCTAGTGCTGAGCTCACTATGTAGCCCAAGCAAGTCTCGAACTCAGCAATCCTCCTGTCTCTGCCTCCCAAGTGCTGGGATTACAGGTGTGAGCCACCACGCCCGGCACTGTGGTATGCGGTATTGATTGCTGCTGGGCATAAGTCTCCACGCCCAGCACTATATGTGGTTACCGGGGATCAAACTCAGGACCTTGCGCTTGGGAGGCAGGCGCCAGAACCACTGAGCTAACCCTCTGGCCCTGTTTTCAGGTTTTTGATAAATGATTGTAAGTAAGTTTACCCCCAAATGTACTAGACAACAACTATGAGGACCAGGGATTTAGCTCAAGTGGTACCACGCCTACCCTGAAGAACAAGGCCCCAATTTCGATCTCCAGTACCTCAAAAGAAAATAAAACAAAACAAAATAAAAAACAGGGGCTGGAGATTTAGCTCAGTGGTTCCAGAGCCTGCCTAGCAAGCACAAGGTCCCTGGTTCGATCTCAGGAACCACATACAATAGTGGACATGGTAACTCACACCCACCAGAAATCAGTACCACATACCACAGTGCTGGCCCTGGTGGCTCATGCCTGTCATCCCAGCACTCAGGAGGCAGAGGCAGGAGGATTGCTTTGAGTTCCAGGCTTGTCTGAGCTACATAGTGAGCTCAGGGCCAGCCTGAACTACAAAGCAAGACTGTCTCTCAAAAAAAGAGAATTACAAGAGCTGCCCTGTGTGACACTTTTTCCTCTCTCAGGCCCTCACACCTGGATCCACTGACCACCCCACCTGAGCTGATGACGTCCTATTTGGATGCCAAGCACACCAAGTCAGGTTCCTGGAAGTTAGTTAATAAGCACGAACACACATGCAGGTGAAGACTCCATTCCTGGGATACCTGGACCCAAACTGGACACAAGAAAAATCATCACCACCACCACCTTCATCATCACCATCATCATCCTCTTCGTCTTCTTCATTGCTACTGTCCCCGGAAAGCGCGAGGAAGAGGAAGGAGAAGGGAGTATCGTACATACTACCACACAGAAACAAAAAAGGAGCATCAGGAGACAACAATCAAATGAGAGCGGGGAGAAGCTTTAGCATCTGCTGTCTGTTATGCTCAGAGTTTGGCTACTGCCATGCAGAAAAATAACACACCAAGGTTACAGTAGCATATGGGTATATCAGAAAGAAGGGCCCAGATTCATGCAACTCAGAGGCCCCTGCTTTCTCATGGACTATAATTACATGTAACCAAAATCAAAGACCCAGCTGGACTCCCTAGAAAGAGTGGATAACAGGCCCATATGTGTTCCCTGCTCCTGCATGTCAACTCCCTTCCAAGCCAAGTACAAACAGTCAAAGTGATCCTCCAAGCCCCAACTCTTAAATTCAGTGCTGACCATTGAAATTCATTAGTTACAAAGGATGACACATACTGAATGTGGCGCATGATGACATTCACTCTTTCTGTTTTGGTACAGGAAGGAGGGGAAAAAGGGGTACCCAGCAGAGTGGTCCTTGTTCTCCAGTGTCGTCAGCAAGCAACAGTGGGAACTGGGGCCCACACCTACCACACCAATAAGCGACACAGGTTAATGACCCGAGACACCCAAGTATAGCTGAGGTCAGTGTCACACAGCAGATCTTCTGATGCATGTTAATCTGCTTTCCCTGCACTGCAAATGCGCACGCACGCGCGCACACACACACACACACACACACACACACTCTCTCTCTCTCTCTCTCTCTCTCTCTCTCTCTCTCTCTCTCTCTCTCTCTCTCTCTCTCTCATGCACGCAGCTCTCCTGCTGGATAAATACCTAGGAGATATCCGCAGGGAGGAGGGACGTCTGCTGGCGACACTGGGCGAGGTGGGCGGAACAGTTGGGCCCGCGCTCAGGGGCCTCGGTCTGGAGTTGCCAGCTGGGGGGCTCCCCGCTAGGGCAGGGAGGCTGGGGGAGCCAGGTGGGATGGGGACACCCAAGGCTCGTGGGTTGGCACTGGGCAGAGGTGCCCCTGGGTGTGTGACAGTGTAGGGCCGATAGCGTGGGGACAGAGACAGAGACAGGGACAGGGCCGAGGGCTGGCTTCCTGCTGCAGACCCAGAAGTCACCCTGTGAGGGCTGAGGGATGCGCGAGAAGGGGAGGCGAAGTACAGACTTGGGCCCGGCCCCAAGCTCCAGGGACGGGCAGCAGGGGCCGGGCTAGTGTCATAGAGGCTACATCAGTGGAGAGAGGGGAAAGAAGAGAAAAATCAAAGAAAGACTTGAGGTAACTAAAACGGAAAATTGCAGGCTTTTAAAGGATAGCACAATTGTATCTAATGTTTTTAAGAGTTCAAGCATACAAATCAGATAAGCATTTAAATAATTTTAATCTAGTTGCTGTAGTGATTCTGAGATGACAAGGTCCCTTTTCAAAGAATAATGTGGTGTACACCACCATTTGTTTCTAAAACTTAATCTCCCAATAGCCCATCCAGGAAAGCCAAACACCGATCTAGAAGACGGCACAGTGCCCCCTCAAAGACTAACTCTGCCCCCAAGTGCGACGTCCACTGCCACGTCCCGGACACAGGACTGACCTAGACAGAGAGCTGGCACTGAAGGAGCCCAAGCTGCAGAACATGGGGCTGGTTCCTGGGTTGGAGCCGGTATTCAGCATGAGATTTCGGTCCGGTGACCGAGCTGCTGCTGCGATGGGCTGCGATGTGGCAGTAAGACTGGCAAACGGGTTTTCATCTCGGGTCTGAGTGGACATCATGAGCACTTCCATTAAGATCTGGCCAATCAAGTCCTTAAAATCAGAGAACACTGTTGGGAAGGCAGAGTAAAGAACAGGTTACACATCACAGTCCTCAAATGAGCCCACCGGGCCTGAGCACTTAGGGAGGTCCTCGCCCAGGGTCTACAAAGGAGAAGCATGTTAGCAGAAAAACCTGGTGAAACACAGGCTGGCATTTAGTCTACAGTGATTTCTCAATTTCAGGTGAACTACACCATGGAGTCTTCAGGGAAACGAGCACACACATACACAAGGGCTCCTTGGTCTATTTTTGAACCTTTTCTATGGATCTAAAACTACTCCAAAATTGAAAGTTTATTTAAAAAGAAATCAGAATGAGATCAATGACAGTTAATGTAGACTGCTGATAATTAACTATAAAAAGAAGTTACTTTTGACTACAGAGGTTATCATACTGCAAACACAACTAGGTTAATATTTCTCACTTCTTACACACAGTAAAACTAAGTCCGAAGTTCAAAAGATTTCTTGACAGGCCCAATGTTTAATCACCATCTGGCTTCCTGGAGCAGAATTACAGTTCAGCTTCCTCATTATTCCTTGTAGTTCCCAGATGATTAGGGGTTGGTCTTTAGGAACACTGTAAATATCACTCAAAAAAAGTCCTGCTCACTACTTTTTTTTGGGGGGGTACCAGGATTGGAACTAAAAACCTTATGCTTGCCAGGCAGGCACAAACCTGGTGAGGTATAACCCTGGCCCCTGCCTACCCTAAATGTTACATGATTTATTAAAATCAAAATTTATTGGTTATTAAAAATTATCACTTGTGGACCAGAGATTTAGCTCAGTGGTTCCAGCACTTGCCTAGCAAGCACAAGGTCCCTGGTTCAATCCCTGGTAACCCCATGCAACAATACCGGGCGTGGTGACTCAAGCCCACCAGCAATCAGTACCATACACCACAGTGCCAGGCATGGTGGCTCATGCCTGTAATCCCAGCACTCGGGAGGCAGAGGCAGGAGGACTGCTGAGTTTGAGACTTGCCTAGGCTACATAGTGAGCTCAAGGCCAGCCTGAACTACAAAGCGAGACCTGACTTTAAAAAAAAAAAAAAAAAAAAAAAATATATATATATATATATATATATATATAATTTGTATGTGTGAAGAATGTTTGAAAATCTTAACATTTATAGTAAGAATAATGTGTGATCCAGGTATGGTGATGCACACCCGTAAACCCAGAACTCAGAAGGCTAAGTTCAAGACCACCCTGGACTACATAGTAAGAACCTGTCTCAAAAAAATAGATATATGTATATCAGAATTCACTGTAACCCACTGTTAGGTGCAGAGCACCCCAGTGTAGCCTTGTCTCTATTGTATTCCAAAGGAGTGCTAAAGAGAAAAACCACAGAGTCCTTTTAGCTGCAACTTGCTAAAAGCTGTATTACTTTCTTGCTTGCATGGTTCAGTATAGCTAACCTCCTAAAACAGAATCCCAGAAACACAGCAAAATGTCAGTATATCCCATCTCCTAAGCATATGCATCAAACATACTCACAGCACTATTTGAACATGGCCCAGCAGGCAGAGAAAGCAGGTCTGGGTCATGCAGAGTGGCCCTTGGGGACCACCCAGGAAACCCCATTTCTAAGTGGAGCTCATCTCTCCCTCAGCATCTCCTTTCAATTCCAGAGATGATGGAGGCTGTGACTGAGCTATATACTTATCTTTGGCAGTAGTCAGAGAAGCAGAGAGTAATTTACCAGCACGGTGTCCTCACCATGCAGTATCACAAACAAAAGTACAACTCAGCTGGGATTTAGCTCAAGTAGTATCACATTCAATCCCTGGTACCACCAAAAAAACAAAACAAAACAAAGCAAAAGCAAGGTGGGCTTGCAACACAGAGAAGCACAAAGCTCCTGGTCACTGTTTCCTGGAAGTGCTCTGATGGACAGCACAACTCAACTCTTACCTTCTTTTGGGTTCTGTTTGAACTGTGCAGAGAGAGAGGACAGGAAGATGACATCTCTGTCCCGGTCCTTCCACGAGACACGGAAGATCTTACAGACCAGCTGCAAGGCCTGCTCTTCAGACACTTCCGGGCCCGGGGAAGGCTCCTGGTGGAAGAGGACCTGGGGTCAGTCCCACTGGGAGGCAGGAAGCAGCCACCTCAGCAGGAAAACATTGCTCAGGCTCAATTCATGCATTAAGGAGGATGTTTTTCACCTGTTTTAAAAACATTCACACCACCCCCCCGATTAAAAGAGAAGGGAGCCTGTCCCATGACTGCAAAGTGACAACACGTAGATCTCCTAAGCTTTAGAGTACTGTCTACTGGGGAGCAGAAAAGAACAGGGCTCTGCCAGGAGTTGGAAGGAGAAGTGTTGAGCCAGGACGTACATCGACCTAGGTACTTTTCTGCAGGGTTTCTCAATCCACACCAGTCTGCAGCCTGTTGGGAAGGAGACTGCATAGCAGAGTTGAGAGGGAGAGGTGGAGAAGCTTCCTCCAATTTACCCATTCCCACCTGGGCTCCACCTCCTATCGGACCAACAGCATCAGGTTCTCCGAAGGTACCACCCTACTGTGACCTGCACAGGCATGAGATCTGGGTCCCTGCTCCTTTGAACCAAGCCTAAACGTCACCCTTCTGGGCTGGGGACCAGGTTAACCCTTCAGGCATATCATTTCCTTGTAACTTCATGTTTCTCCTTATGTCAAATGTCACAAAGGCCTCTTTAAAGTGACCCATTTCTTTGAGCACCCATACTCCATGCTTGAGACTGCCTCATGCTTCTTAAAAAACAAAAAAATTGCCAGGCGTGGTGGCTCACGCCTATAATCCCAGCACTCGGGAGGCAGAGACAGGAGGATTACTGAGTTCCAGGCTTGCCTGGGCTACACAGTGAGCTCAGAGCTAGCCTGAACTACAATGCAAGACCCTGTCTCAAAAAAAAAAAAAAAATTACTCAAGCACTTTATAAGCACTGAAGAACTATATAAACTAAAGCAGCTAACCATTATGAGGCAAGTCCAAACCCTACTAATCAACCTGCAGATAAAAGTATTCCTAATAATTCATTGCACAGGATGTGATATGATGATCCATAGCATGGACATAAGAAGAACAAAAACAAGCCTCCAAAGCCCTACACTTAGGGAACTACACTCAGGAGATGATAAAGTAGAAGGACCTCATGATTTCAAAAAGCTTTCAGTTGGTACTAGTTTTTTTTGAGACAGTGTCTCGCTTTGTAATTCAGGCTAGCCCTGAGCTCACTATGTAGCCCAGGCAAGGCTCGAACTCAGTAATCCTCCTGCCTCTGCCTCCCAAGTGCTGAGATTACAGGCTTGAACCACCACGCCCAAAATTTGTAGTACGTGGTACTGATTGCCAGTGGGCCTGAGTCACCATGCCTGGTATTGCTGTATGTGGTTACCGGGGATCAAACCAGGGACCTTGCACTTGCTAGGCAGGTGCTGGAACCACTGAGCTAAATCTCCGGCCCTTGCTACTATATTTTAAATACTCTGGTTTCAATTTCCCAATATGTCCATCAGGAGTATGTCCAAAAATGTGGTGATCTACTGACTTAAGTAAAAGACCAACAGAAAAATCAGTTCCTGTTACAAACTAAATTGATTGACTGGAACATGGACCAGAACCAAAGGTCTCTGAAGAGTTTTACCAGATGAAAGGACTGAGTTACACTCCCATTTCAAAGGACAACTTAGCCTGGCCCCTCCTCAAAAAGAAAAATCTGGGCCAGAGATGTAGCTCAGTGGTACCAGCACCTGCCTAGCAAGAACAAGGTCCCTGGTTCTATCCCCAGTAACCACGTACAATAATACTGGGCATCGTGACTCACGCCCACCAGCAATCAGTACCACATACCGCAATGCTGCGCATGATGGCTCATGCCTGTAATCCCAGCACTCAAGAAGCAGAGGCAGGAGGACTGCTGAGTTCAATGCTTGCCTGAACTATATAGTAAGCTCAGGGCCAGCTAAAACTACAAAGCGAGACCCTGTCTCAAAAAAAAAAAAAAAGAAAGAAAAAGCTGCCATCATGGATGTACTGGTGAGGGGTCCCTGATGAGGACCATGTGTCTGCGTCCTAGGCATGAAGGCCCAGGGAAGCCACCTCTCCTACCCACCTTGTCACCAAGGCTTCTCTTCTCTCGTCGGTCATTCTCATCAACCTCCATGTTTTCTATTCCTGAATCCACATCCACCTGGGACATGCTATGAATAGAAAAGACAGCTCAGTCATTCGCCTTTTATGGTATGCCCCCCACATCACAGCCACTGGCTGTGAAAAGGTTTAAGCCTCAGTTGAAACCAGTTCTGAAAGCAAATGGCAACTGTCCATCTTTTTTCTTAGTATTTTTCAGAGTTCCTCACATGTGGAGATATCAAGACCTTGTCTCTCATGTCAGAAATGTTCTCCCAAGGCATCATTTCCTTGGATTCATCTTGAAACAAACAAATGAACCAAAAATCAGATCAGCAGATTCTCTAGAATGATTTTGAAAAACAACCAAAGACTGAGTACAAAACTGGTTAAGTATGTATTATTTTCCTCCCAGTTAGGCATGGTGGTGCACACTTGAACCCAGCAATCAGGAGGGTGAGACAGGACGATCAACAAGTGTTAAAAGGCCAGCCTAGGTGTGAATGAGGTCCAGAATGTATGAAAGGTACTGTGAAACAGGAAGAAAATGTTCAAAGGGAAAAGGAAGGAAGGGTAGGGGAAAGAAAAGAAAGGAAAGAAAAAATTTGATGATAAAAACAAAAAGAAACAAAGCTTATGTATAAAGGGGATGAAGGTTCTAGAGAAGGCAGAATAGGGGAAAATGAGTATCAAGATACATGTGTACAGGTGCTCAATGCTGAATGTGATCCTGAATGTGATGCTGAATGTGTACCTAAATGTACCAATAAACTCAATAAAGAAAAATTTAAAAGGCCAGCCTGGGCCACATAGTGACTTCAAGACATCTGAACTACATAGCAAAACCCTATGTCAAAAACTATATACGGCTGCCGGGCGTGGTGGCTCACGCCTGTAATCCCAGCACTCAAGAGGCAGAGACAGGAGGATTGCTGAGTTCGAGGCTTGCCTGGGGATACATGTGAGCTCAGGGCCAGCCTGAATTACAAAGCGAGACCCTGTCTAAAAAAAAAAAAAAAAAAAAAAAAAAAA